>CM068716.1:27852793-28089201 GCA_035079005.1 Fraxinus americana
GTATTTAATTAGATTTCAATTAATATTAGCTTTAACTAAAATAGTAAAATTGTATGGAAATCAATGATTGCAAAGTAAATTCTATAACTAAACTGTTAACTATAATTTTTTTAACTAAACTATTATGCGTTTACGAAAACTCAATTAAATAAAATTACTAGGACCTTGAACCCCATATGTTCTTTTATTTTAATATCAACTCAAAAAATTGACAATACTTATATTTGTACTTGACAGTCAATGTTCCTGTTTTATTTAATAATTCCGTTATAGTTATAGTAATATTAAAATTATCATCGCATATAACACTACTATATATCTCTATGAATAATGACAATTATAAAAAAAAGATCATGTCAAGCATAATGATATATCTCTATCTACTATTGAACTTTACAATAAATGTTACTACGTTCTTTTATTCTCTGAACGGAATAAAAATCACAAATCTATCTAATTATAGATAAAGTAATTGAAAGAATTAATAACCGAACAACCATTCAAGTCAAACAAGTGTTCAATCCCAATGTCTTTAAATTAACATCGAAACTTCAAAGTATAGGACACCAGGACAATTAGCTGAGCATCATAATATTACACAAACAAGGTTTGGAATGATAATACATCATTTGGATTTCAATTGAAGAGAAAAGGGAAAATAATTCTTGAACTCATGAATCTCTTCAACAGTCTTGAATAAACTTCTTATATCCTCGTCTTCTTCCAAAATCCAAACAAAAATATTGAATTTGTGTATGATTTTGTATTTATGTATGAAATATTTCTTTTTCAACGATAGATGAAATCCTCTATGTATAGTCCCAAGAATAGGGTAAAATTTGTGTCCCATCCTCGTTCCATATCAAAGTCTAATTGGATTAGGAGAGGAAATTAGGCCGCCTCATATAAATCTAGGATCGCATGTTTCAAAGAGATGTGATCGCATGGTTCAACTTCAAAACATGCTGGTTTTTGTTTTTCTCTACTAGTTGTCACAAGGTTTATCTTTCAACTCTTTAAATTCAAAAAGTTCCAAATAAGTCCTTAAACTTTTCAAATGTTGAATTTCTCTGAGGAAATAGTGGAAGATGACCGGTTGATTGGCTTAAAAAAAAAAAAGGAAAAATCTATAAACTAGTTAAAAGCAATGAAGAGCCTTTTTTACCCTCACGTGATTTGGAAGAGAGAAAGGAGAGGAAAAACTTGTGTCTAAAACCGACGACCCATCTGGCCAAAAAATCGACGACCCAGACCGGAGATCGACATTCCTCTTGAAGAAGGTGAGTTTTGGAACTATTTTATGTATTTTACAAAGCACGTTATATGTTCATTGAATAAATAAAGCATATTTTGTTAAATAATCTTCGTAGAAAATGGTTTATGGTACATTTCTATGCATGAAATTGCATTTAAAAGGTGGTTTGGGTGGCGGAGATCGCTAGAATTGGCGATCTTCGCCATTTGTAGCGGCGAAGGCTCAGCAGCCTTCGTCGTCTCGACGTTTGGGCCAACCATCTGGAAATGGGCGTCTAGGCCAGACGGCCCAAACGCCTAGTTAACTGGCCCATTCTTTTATTTTATTAATTGGATTATTTATTTAATTTTTTAATTAATATAAACTAGATTATTTAACTGTTTATTGAACATTTAATTTTAAATATTAAATAAATATTTTATTTACTTATTTATATAAATTTAAATTAATCAATATTTAACTATTTATTTAATATTTAATTGAAAGAAATAATTAACAATTAAAGTAAATAATTACAAAAACAATTAAATGGTAAATAAATAATTTAATATTCAATAAAAATTTAAATAAATAATGAAATATTCAATTAACAATTAAAATATGAAATAATCAATAAACAATTAAAAAAATATATTATTTAGTTATAAATAATAAAATATCAAATTGTTTATTTAATATTCTATTAATTATAATTAAATATTATATAAACAATTGATAAAATATTCAATTAAAAATTAAAATAAGAAATAATAAAATAATCAATGAAGTGATAAACAATTAAAATAAAAAATAATAAAATATTATTTAGTTATACTTTCGATTGTTTATTTAATATTCTGGTAATTATAATTAAATATTATATAAACAATTAACAAAATATTCAATTAACAATTAAAATAAGAAATAATCAATTAATCAATTAACAATGAAAATAAAAAAAAATAAAATAATTAGTTATAAATAAGAAAATACTAAACATTCGATTGTTTATTTAATATTCTGGTAATTATAATTTAATATTATATAAACAATTAATAAAATATTCAATTAACAATTAAAATAAGAAATAATGAAATAATCAATTAACAATTAAAATAAAAATAATAAAATATTATTTAGTTATAAATAATAAAATATTAAATATTCGATTGTTTATTTAATATTCTATTAAATATAATTAAATCTTATATAAACAATTAATAAAATATTCAATTAACAGTTAAAATATGAAATAATGAAAAAGCAATTGACGATTAAAATAAAAAATAATAAAAAATTATTTAGTTATAAATAAGAAAATATTAAACATTCGATTGTTTATTTAATATTCTGGTAATTATAATTAAATATTATATAAAAAATAAAAAAAATATTCAATTAACAATTAAAATAAGAAATAATGAAATAATCAATTAACAATTCATATAAAAAATAATAAAATATAAAATATTCGATTGTTTATTAAATATTCTATTAATTATAATTAAATATTATAAAAACAATTAATAAAATATTTAATTAACAATTAAAATAAGAAATAATGAAATAATCAATTAACAATTCAAATAAAAAATAATAAAATATTAAATATTCGATTGTTTATTAAATATTCTATTAATTATAATTAAATATTATATAAACAATTAATAAAATATTCAATTAACAATTAAAACAAGAAATAATGAAATAATCAATTAACAATTAAAATAATAAAATATTAAATATTAGATTGTTTATTATATATTCTATTAATTATATTTAAATATTATGTAAACAATTAATAAAATATTCAATTAACAATTAAAATAAGAAATAATTAAATAATAAATTAACAATTAAAATAATAAATAATAAAAAAATATTTAGTTATCAATAAGAAAATATTAAACATTCGATTGTTTATTTAACATTCTGGTAATTATAATTGAATATTATATAAACAATTAATAAAATATTTAATTAACAATTAAAATAAGAAATAATGAAATAATCAATTAAAAATTAAAATAAAAAATAAAAAATATTATTTAGTTATAAATAATAAAATATTAAATATTCGATTGTTTATTTAATATTCTATTAAATATGATTAAGTATTATATAAACAATGAATAAAATATTCAATTAACAATTAAAATAAGAATAATGAAATAATTAATTAACAATTAAAATAAAAAATAATAAAATATTATTTAGTAGTTCATGTCATTCGATTATTCCATTATTGCATTATCCATTATTCCGTTATCTATTGATTCTTGCGGATAGTAGTTAATGTCATTCGGTTAGCTTAATTTTCTTATATTATGTTTTATTTATTATATCTTGCACAAGATTCTAACATTTGAAATGTTGCAGGATGAATTACCTAGGGCTGTAAGCAAAAACCGCCAAACCGGAAAATCGAACCGAAACCGCAATTTCGAAATCGGCGGTTTGGTGCCACGTGGATCCCTCAACGAAATGGTTTTGAACCAAACCAAACCGATCAAAAACGGTTTGGTTTAGGTTTGAAAATTTTAATTATGGTTTGAAACCAAATCGGACCGGCGAAAAATATATAAATAAAAAAATAAAAAATTGATTTTTTTTGAAAATTTATCCAAAATTTCAATTTTATAAAATTGAATAATTTTGTCATTTTGTAGGTATTTTTATTAATTTCTAATTTCCTATTAATTATTAAGATTTACGACCCGCTCAATCCTAATTATATATAAAAAAAGGCCCAAATTTGAAAGAAGTAGCACTAAATAGCTCAACCCAAGTCCATATACTTACAAGTCACAACCTTAATCTTCCAATTTCCATTTCTCTCACTCGCAACTCATTGTCGCAGCTCGCTTCCTCAGCGCCTCCTGGTTTTCCCCCAAATTGTCAACGTCCTTGAAATCTTGAACCTCCCAGTAGTCGGTAGTGTACGTTCGTCGGTATTATTAGACTATTTCAAGTTCTTGCATATTTATTTGATCGTGAGTAAGATTTAAAATTAAAATTTTGTCACTTTCTAGTTGAAATTTGTTTACATTTTTATTGATCATGAGTAAGGCTTAAAGTTGAAATTCGGGCTATTATGTGCTCAAAAGACATTTGTTTACATACAAGAGAATATGTATAATTCTGTGTTAAATTGCAGAAGATGAATGTGGGTATATATAGTGGAATGGGGGAGAAAAAAATATTTGTAGTTTGTCTTTTGGAAGCCATTATTAGATGGATCCGTGTCTTAATTCTTTTTTTTTTTTTTTCCAATTTGCTAATTAAAATTTTTTTTTTGTGTATGAAGGACAAAATTAATCATAAGTTCTATGACTTCTTGAGTATGTGAATGTTTTTTCCTTTTGCTAGTTCTGTGAGTTCTATGACAAAATTTGATGTTTCTTAAGTTTGTGACAAAATTAATTCGTTTATTCATTTTGCTAGTTGAAAAGGGACATTATTATTTTTTTGGACCTTATATTTATTTTAGTGGACTTGTATTGTATCTTTATCATAAAGTATTATACTAAAACGTTAAAAGGGCGAATAAAAAATTATGCTTTAATTTATTGTGATTTTACTTTTATTTTGTTGTTATTTGAATTTATAGTAAATATATTTATTTGTTTTAAATTTATTTCTAATAAGATATAAATATATATTAAATTAATGGCATAAAAGTAGATACTAGATAGGAAAAAAATATACGTGAAACCGGCGGTTTAAAATCGGACCAAACCGTTAGGTTTAGGTTTGAGTTTTTTTCAAACCGGTTAAAACGGTTTGGTTTAGGTTTGAGTTTTTCTCAAACCGATTAAAACGGTTTGATTTGAAAATTTGTCAAAAACCGCAAAAATCGGACCGCTTACACCCCTAGGATTACCATTTGGACGATGCCGTCAGACAGGTCTCAGGCAAAGTTACATCGAACTGTAACTTTGCCATATTTACAGCGGTATTAGATTTGCTCGACGAAGAGCACGCAAGCATATTGAGGCGATCCCGCTTATGTCCATCCGTGGTTGGTCCCATATTTTAACATCAGCATGACTAAAAATTCATAATTATGACATTCCTTGAATTCTATCCTAGTGTCTAGAAATTTGAAGTGAGGCATATTTATGGATAATTTAGTTAATATTTGGATTATTTTCATAATTGGAGGGTAATTGAGCCTAAAATGAAAGGTTGAAGATTAACCTACTCTGCGAAACAATAATGCCTTTTCCTTATCAGAAAATGACTGCAAACCAATAGAGTTAGAAGAAGGGTCTCACAAAGCATACTTATCACATGGTTAAAGGCTATTAATTTCCACAAAAATCAATTATGAAGCCAATTTGCTATCTTTTGACTGTATTCTCTAAATTATTTGAGCAAGTTGGCATTCACTTTATGTCCATTCATTGTTGGTCAAATATTTTACCATCAGCATGACTAAAAATTCATAATTACGACGTTCCTTGAATTATTTCCTAGGCATACTATTATTCCAATGAATTTGTCATGTGATGTTACATTTTTCTTTTTTCTTTCTTGCTACATTTTGGGTTGGATATTCCAAATTTGAAGAATTTGAGCACTTATGTTCAAGAATTCTCTTTGTTTATATTGCATTTCGTCCATAAGATAATTAGATCAAAGTTTTGGATTATGCCTCTATTTTTCAAAACTTATTTTTCTTCAAACTCATTTTCAATCATATATTTCGTGGAGCTCATAACTTCTATTAACTTTTTAACCATATTTTTCATTTACTTTTATCTAAATGACTAAATCTACTAAAAATCTAATTTTTAGTTTTAAACAAAACAAGGGCTTAGTATGATATCAAATAATTGAACGATTTTGAATTTGAGTGTTTTTGTAAATCATTCATAAATATTTTAACACCTATTTAACAATGTGGTTTAATTACAAGAAAATTCTTCCATAGGCACAAACAATACCTACATACAAAAAGTCATTTACCTTAAATTTCACTTGCTAAGGTAATATTCAATTGGATCTACATGCATTATGTTAAATTTTACTTCTAAGGTAAGAGCATCTTCAACAATTCTCATTATCTTAACAGGCATTTTGAAGTATAATTAAAAATAAAGAGCATTTCTTACAAGTCCAATTTGCTATTTATAGTTCATCTTTATGATTTTTTCGACAAACTATTATGGTTCACTGTTGTATTAAAAATAAGTAAGTGGACGATATTGTAAAGAAGTAATAAAGTGGATAAAGTGGATCAAGTATTTAATCTAGTTCCAACTAAATCTAACTTCAATCGAATAGCAAGACTTTCAAATAGTCTTATGTTAACAATTAAACGCATAACTACTCTAGCTAATTCATCTAATTAATTGGGAAGCTTTTATGATAATTAAGTAATGACAAACACTTGGACTTCGAATTTTACTACATTCATCCTTTTAAAAATCAATACAAGATTTAGACAACACTTATTTGTACTGTTCAGAGTTGAACGTGCATTACACGTTATTTTGAAATGCTTTATAAGTACTCTAAAAGTAATATTTAATACCAATATGTTGAGATGATTTGATGAGTCTCAAACAAACTAAAGAAAATAAAATTTAGAATAGAAATTTAAGAGAAGAAATTGTAATCTCAAAATTCAACTTTTATGATTCAAATTTTTGTGACGATAAAATACTACAAATGAACAACACTTTTACACTACATTTGTTACACAAGAATACATTGCTAATACATTAATTTAAACACCATTAAATTTCTAGATACATAAATAGAAATAAATTCATCTATAATAACTCATGATTCATGTAGATCAAAGTTCATCAAATTAAGATTCGTTGAGTCTAGATTAATGTGAATGTTAATTAATTGAGAATTAATAACACGAAATTCATACATGAAAAGGATTTTAAAGTATTTATTATTATTGAAAAACGAAAGTAAGGTTTTATTGAAATAATTGTAGTAGGGTTAAGATCGTCCGAAAATGATTCTTATTTGATGTGATATTTAATATATGATAGATATAGATATAAAGATCCCCTAATTTGTTCAATAATTAATATCTCTCGAGTAAAATTAAATATATTCTTGCATATGACTTTCCTATATATCTATGAATGACACAAACAAGTAAAGATTAAATCATAAGAATATTAATAATATCATACAATCTATAGAAGTATATTTTTATCCCATATTAGGCTTTGTAATGATTGTTACTACATTCTATAATTCATATTTTTCTCTTAAATGTCAATAGAAATCACAAATAATTAGTGATTTAAGTAATTAAAAATGCATTAAACTTCTAACAAATGTCAAAATCTGAAAATTAATATTAAAATATCAAAGCGTAAAGTTCAATGTTATCATAGCGTCTATACATATAGTCGAGCATCATAATAATACAATAACACGAAATGAATAGATAAAAATCACCAGAAATAAAATAGTAGAATGAAGATGAAATGAAATCTTGAATTATTGCGTCTCTTCAATGGGTATTTGATCAATCTCCTTTGATGATTCTTCTTCAACCTAAGCAATTTTGTATGAAAGTTGCGTGGATAAATGTTTTGTATCAAAGCTTCTATAAAACTTGAAAGAAATATGGATTTGAAAATTTACTCCACACTCGAAAATCATTGATAATTGATCAAATGAAAGTTTCAAAAATTTGTAATTTAATCCTCAAGCTTTTCAATTGTTGAATTTAACTTTCGAAACTTGTGGATTTCTTTCAATTAGCCTCTTAATTCTTCTAATAAATCAAATAGGTATTTTCTAACAATTAAAATATTTAACACGAGATTAGGTATATGCCCGTTAGATTAATACATAATTAACCAAGTTTAAAAGCCGTGCATAAATACTCACTATAAATTTCTTTTTTTCCACTCAACTTCTCCATTGTTTACATTGTCATTTTCCTTTATTTAGTAACAAGTGTATAGGGAATTGTAAAATAATAAATGAAAGTAGTTAAATTATAATATAGAGAGTGTATTTGGCTCTTCATATCCAAATTCACTTTTTATTTTGAACTTTTAGCTATAGAGAGTATATTCGACTCTTAATATAAGGAGTTAACTATCCAAAATAAGGAGAATGAGGCTATTATAGAATCTATTGGAGATGCTCTTAGTATAATTATGACATGGAAACTAGCCTTCTGGAAAACTGTCTTGAGAATTTTATGCAAATTCTGTCTCTCGAAATAAGAATGGTTACTTCACATTCTATCACTTTGCTCCTCTTTCTTTACTTGAGCTTTTCTCTAAGTTTCACTTCTTTGCATTGATTCAAGTCTCTTTGTCCTCCATTGCTTCCGACCAGATATCCGTTCCATCATCCACTGCACATCTCTAAGTTTACAAGCGAGTTCATTCCAAACCTGGGCTGGTGTTAAGAAATTTAAATGAGGCACATATCGTGGTGTAATTGAGATTTGGACGATTTTCGTCATTGGAGATTGATCATCCACGACAATGAAAAGCTGAGGGATCATCTTTCTCTTTATAAAGGTTGTATACAAACTTACTACAGCGAAATAAATTAGAAACACCAACATTGCAATTTTCTCCATCCGGACAAGACTCGAAGGGATCCAAACAAATCAAGTATATGTGAAGCCAATTTGCATTCTTTACACTGTATTCACTTCATTATTTGAGCAACTTGGCAGTCACTTTATGTCCATTCTTGGTTGGTCCCATATGTTATAATGCAGCATGATTTCCAGAATTCTTTGGATTCTTATCCCAGGTATGCAGCTGATATTCCAAATACTTAGGGTGCCACATTTTTTTTTCTTTTTGGATAAAATAAACAAAATGCTCGTGGATGGGAAAATACAAATTCGAAGATTTTGAGCATTTTTTAAAAGAATTGATAAAAAATTCTTCTTTATTTTGATTGAGTTTTTGCCATCCTGTTAACTAGATCAAGGTTTTAGATGATGGGATGTGATCTATTATGATATCAACGAATTCGAAGATTTTACATTTGACTCTTGTCGTTAATCATTTATAGAAGTTTTATGCATCAAATATTTATCCACAGTGTCATAGTTACAAAAAAGGCAGTTCTTATCAGCATTATTTTCTTTCTTATATCCATGTACCACAATTCTTTGGCCCTAAATGCAAAAAATTATGCCCCCGTATGATATGGATTAAAATCATATTTTTAGTAAATTTTGAATGAAGTTTGTGAAATGAATATTTGAAAAGTTTTGAGTTCTATAAAATATGTGGTTAAAATTAATGATTAATTTGATTTAGGGTCCGTTTGATTGCAAATGTGGAAAATGGGTGGAAATAAAATATTTTACAGGGAATTGAATTGCCTAAAAATTGTTTTACTGAGAATTGTAATTAATTGTGTTTGATTGATATAATTTTCCACTTGGAAAATGTTGAAAGTTTGGTGTCCGTTTGACTTCATTTTTCATGAAAATTGTCAATTAAAGTGATAATTTTTTCTGCCATTGGGTCTAAAATTTGTTCCAATTGCCAAAAAGTAAAAAAAAAAAAAAAATATGAAATTTTTTTTTACCATATCGAATATCATTCGTTTGGCTTTGTTTTATATGAAAATTGTCAATACAAGTGAGAAATTTTTTTATCATTGTGTCTAGATTATTTTCTAATTGCCAAAAAAAAAAAAAAAAAAAAATGGAAAGCTAGAAACAAAAACCTAGCCAACCCATAAGAAAAAAAATTCCTTTCACACATGGAAAGGGGCGCGTGGCTAGGGAGGGGAGAAAACCATTTCTTGGGAAAATGAACACCATCAAACACTACAAAAACATGGAATTGGAAAAACTTTTCCCTTTTCTAGGAAAAATGAACACTATCAAACACTGCCTTAGATATTAATCAACAGGATAGGTCTCTTCAATTTTACTCTCGAAGATTCAAGTATAAATATGGCCCGGAAACTATGCTCCTAGCAAAACTTATCTTGTAGATTCTATGCACACTCTCTCTCGCTAGAAAAAAAAATGGCTACTTCACTTTCTATCACTTTTCTCCTCTTCTTTCACTTGGCCTTTTCTCTCTTCTTTTGCGTCAACTCAAGTCTATTCATCATCCATTGCTTCCGACCAGATCAAGTTCTGGTCGGAAAATGTGCACAACAAAATGCCAGATTCTGTCTTCAAAAAACTATCCCCATTAACAAAAGGGGATTGCGATTATTACAAAAAAATGATATCCAAAAACGATTTCTCAGAAAATCCCAGTTTTTGCACACTTGTTAAACTCTCTTGTTCATCCAAATTAATCAATTTTCAGCCACAAGACAATGCGGTATACGCGAAGACCAATACGTATAATTGTGTTCATTCCAATAAGGAAGAGAAATCTTAAGAAATTGAAGAACTAAACCAGCAGCACAGGAAATTAAAATCAGCAACACAGATCAACATGAACCAGCAGAAATAAAATGAAAAGAATGAAACCAGCAGAGTAATGGAAGGGGCAGAACAACAGAAACTAAATGATAGATTCAACATGTAAAACACATTGAAGGAACATGATGAAGAAGGAGATTTATTATTCAGCAAATGCTCAATTGTAAAGGTGATTACATAGCTCTATTTATAGAGTAATCTAACAAACTAACTACAATAAGAAGGATCTAGAAGAGGCTAGAATCCGAAGGGCAGCAGTTGAACGTGAGCTGAGGGAATGCTGAACATGTGAGCTGGTGTGCTGGGAATTTCTGTTGATCCATGTGCTGAGCTGGAGATGCAATTCCAACAACAAATTTTCTTACTTCAGGATCTCAGTTCTTACAGAAGGAAATAAATTGCATCTCTCAGATTTAGATGAAAAAAATTCCAAATCGAGCATTTCTCTCTCAAGAAATAGCATCAAAAATTTCTATCAGCAGAAAAAGCATAACAAAACTATTTCCCCAGTCTTTTGAACTGTCAAAAAATTCTATGGAAACAACACTTTCTCATTGCAATGCAGAAGCTATAAAGGGAGAAATCAAGAATTGCCCAAAATCCCTTGAAGAAATGATTAGTTTCTCAAAGTTTGCCTTAGGCAAAAACAGGTTACTCGCACTGGCTTCACAACGCACAAAAAAAAGTGACTTCCTGTTAAGAAAGATCAAGAAATATGATAGAAAGAAAATAGTGGCCTGCCATGAAGTTTATCTTCCCTTTGCAGCCTATTTCTGCCATTCAATCTCTTCAACTCAAATCTATGCTGTAGACTTGGTTGAACCCGAGACTCGACTCCCAGTTAGCACTGGGATTGCAATATGTCATATGGATACCTCAGCTTGGCCTGCAAATGATGTGGCTTTTAAGATTCTGAAATTCTCCCCTGGAGAAGGCGAGGCATGTCACTGGATGTCGAACATTGATCTTGCATGGATTGCCGTTGACTAGACTGTATGAAATTGGAATGTGTGTACTCATCTGCAGCAATGAAGTAGATGTAGTTCTTGAGCAGTAGAGGAAACTCGGTCAACGTGGCTTGTAAATTAAGATTGTATTAAAGCTTGAATTCAGTAGGTTTGTGCAAGAACGACATCTTTATTATCATCAAATTATATAATAAATTGATGGGCAGAGGTGATCTGTAAGTGTACCTTATTCATTGCTACTCTGCAATGTTGAGAAAATCAGAGTTCAAATCCTATAGATTTGAAGTATGTTTGCAAATATAATTATGATATTTACCTTCAAATATGGAAACAAAGATGTTCTACCCATAACCCATAGTGTGTGAATTGCACCTATCTTGGTCATTCAAATATATAGACGAAGATGTTCCACCCATAGTCTGTGAATTACACTTATCTTGGCCATTAAAAGTAGTATTTGGAAGTGATTATTATGTGCTTCATACTAAATCATACTTGTTTATTGATTATTTTAGGAGAAAATCGATATTGGATGAGAACGGATGAAAAGAAATGATAACTTTTCAAAAATGAGTAAAGTTGGACATATTTTAGATGTTGGGAGTCTTGGGACCAAGGAATCAAGTTTGGAAGTTGAAAGACTTTAATTAAAATATATAAGGATTCAATCCGAACTAAAAAGGAAACATGGACCAATTTAAACAAGAAAAAGTATAATTTTCAGCAATTCGGAATATCCTAAATTGACTAAAATTATGCTTTTCTATCAACTTGGAACTCTATCCTAAATTAAGGTCTAAAATATGAATATTTTATTCATAATTAAGGGAGGCTAGATATGCAATATTGAGGCAAAATTATACATTCAAATACATCAAACCCTCAAGATTTGTATTTCAATTTAGGATCTAAAGATTAAAGAACATAATTAGCCAGGAGATATACCTACTTTAAAGAGAAGATTAATAATCCATTATTGAAAATTGGGTGTCAAAGAACAACTCTAGGATTCTTTTATCTATTCATTGTATTGAACTAGATGACTTTTTTATCCTTTTATTCCACAATTATGAATGGATAAATAATTGATTGTTATGATGCACGATGTAGATTACATTTAATATTTATTTAATTCAAAAGATTTAATTTAAAAGATGTAACTCTGCTGTATGTTAATTGCTTAATGTGTTTAATTGACATTTAGTTGATTGATCACCAATTGACTAGTTTAAGGACAATATTGAGAACGAAATAAGATATATTTGTTTAGATCGTGCAAAAGGTGACATGTTTTTATTAGAGAACAAGATAGTTATAGCCTATGCAATCTTAATTGAATTCCTACAAATTAATGCTTTTACACGTGTATGAATTTATATAGACATATAATCAACTTGGGTATGTGAATAGGGCTAGTTTTGCTCGAGAAAGACTATTAGCTAACATTGGTTAATTTGGTTATTAAAACGTATACAAAAGGGGCTGAATGATGTTGGATTGAATGAATGTTAATAGCCTAAGTGAAATCGGAATCATAAAAGATCTCCACAAATTAAATTAGTTAGGTTAAATTAGATTAGTTTAGTATACTTAGTGGGTTAATTATCCCATTAGTCACTGAACTTCACCAAAGGTTTCCAGCAGCTCACTAAACTTCAAAAGTTACGCGGTTAGTCACTAAACTTTGAAAACTGTAATCCCATCCATCACTCAACAAACGCCTGTTACAAAAATTGACGGGAATGATGACGTGGATAACAAAATAAAGTAGATGGCACGTTTGTGGGAGTAAATCATGCCAAGTAAGGAAGTTGCTACTGATGTGGATTTTTTTAAAACCTAAAACACGATTTCATCTCAAAAAAAAAAAAAAAAAAAAAAGACGAAACAAAACAAAAATGGACAACAGTGTATCAATCATCACATTCACACGACTTCAACCCCCCCAAACACTCAAACCCGACTTTCCCCAAATGAAGCCCTAATTCTCGTTGCCGGCGAAATTGAGAGGTGGTGGCTGGCGCACAACCGACAATAGCCGCCGAACACCTGAATTCCGTCACCAAAAACATAAATTGGCAGCTTCATCATCCATGACGCCAACCGGAGAAGCCCTAAAATCGCCTGCACTTGCTGAAGAAGCGGTCGCCTCCCCCAATCTATACAACTATGGCTAAAGAAAAACCAGCAGGTTAGAAAGAATAATCTCCATCTACTCTTGAATTACCTTGTTGCAGTAGTGTACAATTTGCAGGCGAGTTGTAATAGATTTTTTGTTAATTAAACTGTAGATATTCATTTCGACCTCGATGCGGACTTGAATGACTCGGACTTCAACGACACGGACAATGATGTGAATGATGATGATGACATCTTGTTTGAGCGTAACGTGACCAAAGGTATCGAAATGGATATGATTCCTAAAATAGAGGATGAACAAGCTTCTGACTCAGATAGTTCTTCACATGCATCTTCGGAGGAGTTAAACTTTAGAAGTGGTTTAGAGTCAGAGGAGAACAATGGTCAACTGATATTTCCTAAATATAATGCTGAAAATAGGATGAAGAATCCACATTTTGAGGTTGGATTACTGTTTTCTTCATTCGAGGAGTTGAAATCTGTTTTGAGGACTTATGCGGTGTTCAATCAGGTTGAACCTATTTTCAAGAGAAATGATAAAGATCGGGTTCATTGCGTATATAAAGAGGGATGCACTTGGAGGTGTGGGCATCTAAGGTGCAAGGTAAAGAAACTGTTCAGATTAAAACATACGATCCCGAACACACGTGTTTTAAAGTTCGAACGAACAAGTATGCAACATATAAATGGCTCGCGGAATACTATCTAGATGATTTTAGAGCTGATCCAGAATGGAAGACAAGACATTTTAGGAGTATCGTGAGAAAGGATTTTGGTTTACACATTACCAAGGTAGTATCTTGGAATATGAGAAAATATGCCAAGGTTTTAGTAGAAGGGAGCGATGAAGAACAATTTGCATTATTACGGTGCTACGGGGCTGAATTGAGAAGAACAAACCCCAGGTTCAACTGTGATAATTTCTGAAGTAGATAATGTGTTTAGGGGCATCTACATTTACATAGCGGCATGTAAGAGAGGATTTCTATAGGGTTGTTGACGTTTTGTGAGCTTAGACGGATGTTTTTTGAAAGGAAAATATGGTGGACAGTTGCTTGCAGCAGTTAGGGTTGATGCCAATGATTGTATATATCCAATTGCGTATGCTGTAGTTGAGAAAGAGAACACAGTTCTTGGCGTTTGTTTCTAACATTGCTGTCTGACGACCTTTCTATGGAGAATTGGTTGTCCGTGACCTTCATGAGTGATAGACAGAAAGGTCTAGTGAATGTTGTTGTCGATTTATTTCCGGAAGCAGAACACAGGTTTTGTGTTAGGCATATGTATCCGAATTTTTTTCGAAGTGACTTCAAGAGAAAGTACTTGAAAGATTGTTTGTGGGGTGCTGCAAAAGCAAGCCATTTAGCATCTTTTAAGTATTGGATGACGAAGATTGAAGCAGTTAGCCCGAATGCATATGGATAGTTAAATGCCAAATCAGCGACTGAGTGGAGTAGGTCTCACTTTTTGGATCAGTCAAAGTGCGAAATGCTCCTTAACAACTCATGTGAATGCTTCAACAAATTTATTTTTGAGGATAGAGATAAATCAGTACTTACGATGTTGATAGGCATTCAAACGAAATTGATGCGTAGAATTCAAGTGAAACAGGACAAACTCAGAAACTACAACAAATCAATATGTCCTAAAATCCAAAAGATTCTGGAGAAGCACGCTGATGCAGCCCGTGAATGCATCTTGAGTTGGAATGGGGTAAATCAATATCGAGTGGAGTGTTCGAATGGCGAATATGTAGTTGATGTGGAGAAGCGCACTTGTGCTTGTTGGAGATGGGACATATCTGGGATTCCATGTCTGCATGCAACTGCTTGCATCTTGGACAAAGGACACGAGATAAAGGATTACGTGTCTGAATGGTTTACAGTTGAAACATACAACACCATTTATGAACCTGTTATGTCTCCTATCAATGGTAAAGCATTGTGGCCTGAGAGTGACCAACCCCCTGTACTACCTCCACCTTGGTACATTGCTACAAGAGGCAAGAAACAATCAAAAAGAAGGAAGGGGCCTCAGGAAATTGAATCCTGTCAGTCACAATCACAATCACAGACCCGAGTGTCACTAAAGAAGGGTGTTGTGTTTATGACATGCTCGACTTGTGGGGAGAAGGGTCACGACAAACGGTCCCATAAAGGGAAACATACAACACAAACTGGGACAAGTGCACATGAGGTAAATAAAATGTACGTCTGCTTTTGCATTTAAACTGAACTGATGACATTAGGTTAATTTGAAAGTCCACTTATATAAATCATGTTGTACATTTCTTAGGTTGATCAACCAGTTACTGATTTCTGATGAAAGGGTTAAGGATGTAAGCTAGTGTTGCCACATAATTCTTGGATCAAGAAGATCGATGCAACAACTTTTTTGTCTTTTGTTATTTTGGGATGCTGGGATATGACTCTATAAATGCTAGGATGCTAAAATGTCTTTTGTCTATTAATCATAGCCAGTAGCTAGTAGCCAATAGCTACAGTTTGTAAATCATTTTGCAAATCAGAGCTAGCTGGGATGCTGGGATATGACTTTGTAAATCCTTTTGCTGGTAGCCAGTGGCTAAAGTTTGAACTATGTATTTACAGTTTGTCATGTATGGCAATGCTTTTGTTAGTCTCCTTTATCCTTTTTTGCTACATATTATTTGTATTGACTATGAAGAACATAAATGAGAACTTGCAGATAGAAAGTTAAATCGATGGATACAACTAACATTTATAAAGTTTAACATTAAACAAATTACATTACAGTTTAAGCATTTAGCTTACAAAACTAGGTAAAAAGGATTCCTACAACAGCAAACCAACACCTCTCTACACCACACAGCGAGACCACATAACTACAACACAATCAGCTAACCAACACCTCTCTACACCACATAAATACAACATAACTACTATATCATCCCAACCAACACGTAGTTGCACTGCTTAAGCATTCAGCTTAAATAACTGCAATCAACAGAAACAATAATAACCAACAAGGTAAAAAATATTATCCCCACGCAGCCTTGCAACCTCATTTCGAAGATCATATTTCACGTGTAAGTCGTCACCATCTTCATCTCCATCAACTTCACGAATCTATAAGTCGTCACCATCTTCATCTCCGTGTAAGTTGTCACCATCTTATACCCATGGTTGTACAGATTCGGGGAGGCAACATATGCTCAATGGAGGCGAGCTACTGGTCTGGGAAAGGAAAATTGAGGGTGAGGCGTGCACCGTTCGCGACCAAAGCAAGCCAGTGCAAGCGATTTTAGGGCTTCTCCGGTTGGCGTCTTGGATGATGAAGCTACCAATTTATGGTTGTGGTGACGGAATTCAGGTGTTCGGCGGCTATTGTCGGTTGTGCGCCGGCCACCACATCTCAATTTCGCCGGCAACGAGAATTAGGGCTTCAATTTGGGGGAAGTCGGGTTTGAGTGTTTGGGGGGGGGGGGGGGGGTTGAAGTCGTGTGAATGTGATGATTTATACACTGTTGTCCATTTTTGTTTTTTTTTAGTTGAAATCGTGTTTTAGGTTTAAAAAAAATCCACATCAGTAGCAACTTCCTTACTTGGCATGATTTACTCCCACAAACGTGCCACCTAATTTATTTTGTTATCCACGTCATCATTCCCGTCAATTTTTTGTAATAGGCATTTGTTGGGTGATGAATGGGATTACAGTTTTCAAAGTTTAGTGACTAACCGCGTAACTTTTGAAGTTTAGTGACCTGCTGGAAACCTTTGGTAAAGTTCAGTTACTAATGGGGTAATTAACCCATAATTAGTTAAAAAAAACTTGTTTTGATAAGTTTTTAATACATTAATTTAGATTAAAGCTAGATTTAACATAAAAATTGATAGTAAGTACTTAGTCTTTGTGAGTATGATACTTGCACTCAAAATTCACTATTATTGCTTCACGTTTCACACACTTGGTTGATTGTAAACAATAAATTGGTTAATTTGTGACTAAAATAATATATGACCAATTATTTAAGATTGTAACCAATAAATTGGATATTTTGTGACCGATAACCTGTGACCAATAAATAATAAGTGATATAAAAATTTGAGTTACAACTTATAAAGTTTGTGATTTGTGATCGATAAATAAATTGTAATCTATAATTTTTTTTTATTTGTGACCTATAAGAATTTTTATTCGTAACTGAGATAAATAATTTGTGACCAAATATAATAAAATTGTGACCTAAATATATTTAATTAATTATTTCATAAATACACTTTAATTAATATCCGATTTTTGAAGTTTTAAACCATATTTCTTAGTTTGAAATTGGCAATACTTAATCTCTTAAATATGAAATTCTCCCTAATAATAAATACTTGTCCATTCCCGTCATGGCCCGATGTTGAAAACCATGAACATATTGCAACACTGTAATATGAATGTCCAAACATTGTTTAACATAGAACTTATGAGTAAATCTAGTGGACTTGATAAAAATTTGAAGTCAATTCTGTATCTTAGGCTAGAATTATATCTCTCAATAGTGAACTAAGAGTTTGTATTCATTTTCTTTTTCTTTCCGAAAAATTAGTGAGCACATTTAATATACTACAATACTATGCAACCATTTAACTTGAGAAATACTAACTTGATGCCTAACGCGTAAATAGATGAGTGTCAAAGTAATATGACATGACGCCAAAAATATTGATGGCCGTCGATGCGGAACTTTTGTAAACTTGTATCATATCTGCCTATGCTATACAATGAAAATCCATGTATGTCATCAGATAAAGAGATATAACACAATATCAACCAATAATCTCGTTGATTTCGTGAAATTCTGAGAGATCAAAATATAGTTTGAGCTTGTGATTGTCCACCTCTTAGTAGGGTTGAAATCATGAGGCATAGGCAGATAGGCTTATAGAGGGAGTACTAGATATGGATACAAGTTCACTAACTTGTAGTTCATCCCTTAGTATGAATTTTGAAGATTGTTTATGATTTATTATGAGTTCATTTTCTATTTAAAAAGTTTTTTGGTTTATGGTGAGGCTTACGCCTCGTCTCATGGAAGAAAAATGTTTAAGAATATCCAATGACACCTTGTTTAAACATCGATTGTCCGAGCATTATTGGTTAGGAAATCGGTGGATCGTTGTGGTGTCGTCAGTACAATTGCGTTTTGTATTGGTTTAGTAGTATAGGAAGTAGAATACTGTTGAGGATTTTCAATTTTTATTATATTGGCTTCTTTTGGGATTTTGTTTTTTGTGAATGAAGTGTAGAGAACGGAAAGTTATTTTAAATTGATGAGAGGCCAATTTAAAATAAGTGAAAGATAATAACTGCTCGAAAGCTAAATGGGAAATTAGTGTTGACTGAGGCTCGAAAGCTAGAATAGATTCGCAACCACTTTTATAATTTTGAGTTGATAGCTAAGGCATGTGTGAGTCTCATTTTTGGGGGAAAATATGTTTTGGAATAGTAATTTATTTAAAAAATATATGGTTAAAAAATAGAAAAAGTTTTATTTTACGTGTAAAATTATTTTATGAGAAATTGTGTGGTTGAAAATGAATTTTGGCAAAATTGAGCTCAAACATTGGCTAAATGATTATCCTTTTTCCTACTCCTTTGAATTTTATTTCTTTTCTTTATATTGTCGCTTTTCAGAATTCTTCTCACTACTTCACATGCATATGTCTTGGATTGTAGGGATATTTAAGTGTTTTTGTTTTTTTATGCATTTTTCAAAATGAAAGAAAATGAAACATATAAGACAACAATTCGTAACAAAACAGATGATGATTTTCTCGGTGATTATATGACATTCTACAACAAATGGGAATTTACTATGATACTAGATGTAGATTCTACTATAGATAAATTTTATGCTATACATTCTCGTCTGGCACAACTTTAACACATAATGTTATATTATGACTTTTTTTGTTACATTTGAATTTTAGATCGTCATAAAATATGATGAACATTGTAAAGATTCTAATCAGAACACACCAGAATAGTGTCTCCATATTGTCTTATGCATAGACTGGTTACAGTGGATAGAACAAAAGGATGACCCTCATAAAGAATAAAAACCTCAAGTGTTAGAGGCTATCAATACTGTTCTCATATTAAAATTCTTCATTTTTGAAGTTTGGAGAAATAGTTCCTTAGGCAATAAATTAATGAGTAACTATGCAATTTTTCCTTTTGAATTGTCTTACTGGAAAAATCATGCCATTACTCCTCGATTTGTTACCTGATTAAGAAGTTGGTCATCAACCTTTAAAAGAGAGAGTGAATCCTCAACTTTTCATTACAGTTGTTGTTAGTGAACGAAGGAATATGTAAAAATATTTGATTATCATCACTTAATCTCACTTGTCCAACCTTACGAATTTAGATTTCGTATCCCAACCTGGTATGGTGCCTAGAAATTTGAAGGCATATTTTCATGATGATTTAATTGAGATTTGGACTATTTCCATAATTGGAGGATGATTGTGCCTAAAATGAAAGATTGTGGATCAACATGCTCTCTCAAAGGTCGAAGATTGACTTACCATGCCCCAAAACGTACGTTCCCTATCAGGACATGACTGCATACCATTATAGGTAGAAGAAGTCTCATAAAGCCAATTTGCTATCTTTGTACTATAATCTTTAAATTATTTGAGCAAGTAGGCACTCGCTTTATGTCCATCCATGGTCAGTCCCATATTTTAACATTAGCATGACCAAAAATTCATAATTTCGACGTTTCTTGAATTCTGTCCCAGGAATACTAATATTTCAATGAAAATTTCTTGTAATGCTTCATTTTTTTTCTGGCTGCATTTTGGGTTGGATAATCCTAATTTGAAGAATTTGAGCACTTCTGTTCAAGAATTTTCTTTATTTAGATGGTATTTTGTCCCTCTGATAGTTAGATCAAAGTTTTTTGCGGACCAAATTCAGAATACTGAAAGAAATAAAAATAAAATAGGGAGGAGGATATCTAATGAAACCAAACAAGAAAACCTGGCTGGACGAGTGGCACTAAGTCGCTCGCCGGATAATTGCAGTTGGAAGGCAACATTTATGTTGGGAGGCAGATGTCTTGTGGTGGCAAAGTTATGACGTGCTTTGTCATCCCTCCAAGGGTCCTGTCCGCACGTCACAAAGGGAGGACCACAGGGAGGAGAACTGTTTTCCAAATGTTCGGCCCAATTGTGTATAAGTTGTGATCGCATTTGGATTTACCCAGGTGGCGAACCAGGGGGAAGACCACCACTCCTCAAGATTAGTTGAGCGAAACTCGGATACTTGAGTCATCAAAAAAAAAAAAGCATAATACAAAAGATTGTGTCATAATCACAAAATCAATAATTAAGGCAGAAGATCCACACAAAATTGGAAAAATATCACGAAGAATCATGTTGATTGTTTTCCATACCTTCAACAAATACTTTTAGATAGAAACTTTTTCCACAATAAAGAAAAAAGGGGAAAGGAAAAAAAAAAAAAAAAGAACTACACACACACAAGGGCAAATGAACGTGATCTTTAAAATCAAAGGTTGTGGATAAACGTGATCTTTGAAAGGTTTTTTTTTTATTAACTTACTATGCTAACCTAACAATGCACTTTCCCTTTCAGGACATGACTGCATACCAATAGAGGTAGAAGAAGGGTCTCATGAAGCATGAAAATCAAAGGCTAATGGTTATTAATTTCCACACAAATCAATTATATATGAAGCCAGTTCGTTATCTTTTCACTGTATTGTGTAAATTATTTGAGCAAGTTGGCACCCATTTTATGTCCATTCGTGGTCGGTCCCATATCTTAACATCAGTTATGACTAAAAATTCATAATTACAACGTTCCTTAAATTCTGTCCCAGATATACCATTTTTCCAATGAATTTGGCATGTGATGCTACATTTTTGTTTATTTTCTTTTTGGCTACAATTTTGGGTTGGATAATCCAAATTTGAAGAGTTTGAGCACTTAGGCTCTACTTGATTGCAACGAATGCCATGGAAAATATAGGAAAACGAATTTCACTTTGACCGTTTGATTGTAACGTGGAAATGAAAATCGAATTCCAAGGTACAATCACTTTAATCTTCACTTTCTTTGCTTTTATGGAAATGAAACCGAATTCCAAGACAAACACTTTAATCTGCATTTTGGGTTGGATAATCCAAATTTGAAGAGTTTGTGCACTTAGGCCCTACTTGATTGCAACGAATTCCATGGAAAATATCACATCCGAAGAAAACAAATTCCACTTTGACCGTTTGACTGTAACGTGGAAATGGAAATCGAATTTTAAGGCACAACCACTTTAATCTGCATTTTGAGTTGGATAATCCAAATTTGAAGAGTTTGTGCACTTAGGTCCTACTTGATTGCAACGAATTCCAAGGAAAATATCACATCCGAGGAAAACGAATTCCACTTTGATCGTTTGATTGTAACGTGGAAATGAAAATCGAATTCTAAGGCACAACCACTTTAATCTGCATTTTCTTCGTTTTCATGGAAATGAAACCGAATTTCAAAGCACAATCACTTTAATTTGCATTTTGGGTTGGATAATCCAAATTTGAAGAGTTTGAGCACTTAAGGCCCTACTTGATTGCAACGAATTCTATGGAAAATATCACATCCGAGGAAAACGAATTCCACTTTGACCGTTTGATTGTAACGTGGAAATAGAAATTGAATTCTAGGCACAACCACTTTAATATAGATTTTTTTTGTTTTCATGGAAAACAAATTTTTATGGGTTTTGTGAATTTTTATTTTCCAACTAACATGGAATTGAAATTCCTTTCCACATTTGACTATCAAATGGACCCTTAATGTTCAAGAATTCTCTTTATTTATATTGCATTTTGTCCATCTGATAATTAGATTAAAGTTTTGGAGATAATATTTCATTTAGCCCATTTTGGCCCCCAATTTTTAAATTTATTATTCTTCTTCACTCATTATTTTCAACTACACGTTTCGCGTGGCTCATAACTTTTATTAACTTTTCAACCACTATTTTCATTTACTCTACTAAATCTACTAAAATTCTGATTTTTAACTTTAAACAAAATAGGGGCTTAGAATGATATCAAAGAATTTGAAGATCTTGAATTTGAGCCTTTTTGTAAATCATTTGTAACTATTTTAACACCAAATATTTAACCAAGCGGTATAATTACAAGAAAATTCGTCCATCGGCACATACAATATATCAAATTTTAATTGGACCTACATGTAAAAAGTTGTTTATCTTAAACTCCACTTTCTAAGGTAATATTTAATTGGACCCGCATGCAAAGAGTCCTTTATCATAAATTTTTCTTCTAGGACAAGAGAATTTTCAACAATTCTCATTATTTTAAAGAGCATTTTGAAGTATAATTAAAAATACGGAGCATTTTTTTACAAGTCCAATATGCTACGTATATTTCATCTTTATTTTGATTTTTTCGACAGACTATTATGGCTTACTGTTGCGTTAAAAGTTTGCAAGTGGGCAATATTATAAACAAGTAATAGATTGAACATAAGAATTCGGGTTATCGTTCCCATGAGAACTATGTATTTAATCTTATTTCAATTAAATCTAAATTTAATTGAATAGCAAGACTTTGAAAGAGTTCTGTGTTAACAAGTTGAACTCGTTTTAATGGTTGTCACACAGGGGCTTAGTGTTAGAGGCTATCAACACTTTCTTCATATTAAAATTCTTCATTTTTGAAGTTTAGATAATAGTTCCTTAGGAAATTAATTGATGAGCAAGTGAATCCTGAACTTTAAATTATAATTGTTGTTAGTGAATGAAGGGATCTGTCAAAATATTTGTTAAATCATCTTTCTGTCTCACATGTCCAATCTTACAAAGTTAGATTTCGTATCCCAACCTAGGTTGATGCTTAAAAATTTGGAATGAGGCATATTTTCGGGATAATTTAGTTGAGATTCGAGCTATTTCCATAATTGGAGGCTGAATATTGTGCCTAAAATGAAAGATTGTGGATCAGTGTGATCGTTAAAAGGTTGAAGATTAACTTACTACACGAACCGACAATGCACTTTCCCTATCAGGACATGACTGCATACCAATTGAGGTAGAAGAAGGGTCTCATGAAGCATGAAAATCAAAGGCTAAGGGTTATTAATTTCCACACAAATCAATTATTTATGAAGCCAGCTTGTTATCTTTTTACTGTATTCTCTAAATTATTTGAGCAAGTTGGCACCCATATTTTAACATCAGTTATAACTAAAAATTCATAATTATGACGTTCCTTAAATTATATCCTAGGGTTCTTATTCCAATGAATTTGGCATGTGATGCTACATTTTTATTTTTTTTCTTTTGACTACATTTTTGGGTTGGATAATCCAAATTTGAAGAATTTGAGCACTTATGTTCAAGAATTCTCTTTATTTATATTGCATTTTGTCCATCTCATAATTAAATTAAAGTATTGGAGATAATATTTCATTTAGCCCCCATTCTCTTAAACTTATTTTTCTTCAAACTCATGATTTTCAATCACACGTTTCATGTGGCTCATAACTTTTCTCAACTTTTCAACCACTTTTTTCATTAATTTTTATTTAAATCTACTAAAAATTTGATTTTAACTTCAACAAAACAGGGGCTTAGTATGATATCAAAGAATTGGAAGATCTCGAAGTTGAGTCTTTTTGTAAATCATTTGTAAATATTTTAACACCAACTATTTAACCACGCGGTATAATTACAAGAAAAATCATCCATGGGCACATACAATATATCAAATTTAATTGGACATGTTGACCCTGTTTTCCGTAATAGTTGTGGACAACAGATGTCGGCCCACTCGTGTCCACGCAAGCAAATTTCAACACATTTTGACCAGAGATTCAGACGGAAAACGGCAGCGTATATGGACACGTGTGAGATGTTCTACGACACGAGACAACAATGTTTGAGCACTGGCAACGTGATCAAAGATGATTGCATTAAAACAAACAATCACGAACAACTCAACCGAAGTAAAAATAATCTAATCTCAAGCAAATGAATATAGAATTAGCAAGAGAGAAGATCATGTATGTCTTTTTTTGTATAAAGAGTTACATTATTTACAAATGTTATAAGAGTTGCTCATTTATAGAGTTCTGGCCGACGTGGTAGCCGTTGGATAAGAACCATGTGGCTTCATGTCCCAAGTTAAAGCCTCACATCACACAGTGTGCTATGCATTTAATAAGTTGACAATAGGTCAGCCACCATATACCCTAGGCTAACAATCCTGACATTCATTATTGTAAACATTACATCAATCATTCCTAGAGATTGCCTACATCTCATTTGAAAGACAACAAGTGCTTCATCCTAAAAGGGAGTTTTGGATGGAGCAAGGGCATCAGCCAAAGAGAGCTTCGGAACCAAGAGCATTGGCTTCTTCTTTGACTTCTTTATTTTAACCAATTGCCTCATTTCCACATGAACTATGACATGGTCTTCATTGGAGCATCGGTGGCGAGGCATAATAATAGTCCCCCAAGTCTTTCCATGATTATTCGTGTAATGTATAGACTTCGAAAAATAAATTTTTTGTTGGGTTGGTTATTTTTTCAACACCTTATTTGGACAACACCACAATAGTCCTCCAAGTCTAAATATAAATATTTATATTATAATTAGAGTTTGAAAGTAGAATTATTATGAGTTACTCGAGGTACTTATCATGGGTGTTGTCCAAAGCTGTCCGTGAAAATAAAGTTTCTGGTTATTTGGAAAATGTTGAAAAGCATAAGTTGAAGTCCTTTTATTCGAGGTTGTTTGCTCAGAAGTGGTTTTGAATATCTGAACCCTTGTCCAAGCTATTTATGTCGAGGTTGATGTAGTGTATCTCTGCTATTTGCTAAGGCTGTAATGCATTAATTCTGAAGAGGCGTGTTTTTTGAAATGTTAGAAACACGAGATGTCCTTAATTATTGTTCCCAAATGAATTGCTGTCATGTACATTTTCAAGAAGAGACAGTTGAAGATGTTCAACTTTTCATACACGCAACTGTCGTCTCATTTAATAAACAATGATGACTGTTGCAGACGTATTGCATAGGAGACAGACGCAGTGGCACGCATGATACTGACGTACTGATCTGGACCGTAGAATGAGAAACTACAAACATGATGGATGGCTCAGATTGAATCTTAGATGAACGGTTGTAATTAATGACCTCCACCTATTAAAGGCTACAGTTTTGGGTGAAAATCACTTTGTTTTTGCGAACAATTAACCTCCCAAAAACTCTCGTTCTTCAACTTTATTGAAATCCTTTCGGTCACTTTCACGGACTCCGGCATCTTTCCTTTAGTGATTTTGTTTAACTTCGTAAGTATTTTAAACTTCTTTGATTTTAAATTTCATGGCTTCCTCACATTGTGATGGGGGACTTGGATATCAGTACTTAGCTTTTGAGATGAGGGTTTCCATAACTAATATGGTTGACCTCATCCAAGCCATTAGGGCTAGTCAGAGTGCTTTGTCCACAAAGGAGGGTCGGGTAGGTTACGAAACGGGTTGAGGGGTTACCAAAATTCCTTCAAATATAACCACAGCTGACCTTGTAGATATAAGGAAGAAATATTGCATTCCATATAATATAGAATTCCTAGCCCCATCTCCTGACGAGTAAACCTACTTCCTTAGGCATGAGTGAGTCGCTGTTAGTGAGTTTCTTCTGAAGGGGGACTTTATGCCCCTTCATCCCTTCTTTAGAGTTGTACTTGGGTCGTAGGGGCAGACATCTATCTAGCTCATCCCCAATGTATGGGCCCAAACTAGTGGGGACCTATTTCTTATGGAAGAAGACCTCATTAGGCGACAATATGCCCATCCACATCTTCCAATCTATCTTTCAACCTAGGGTCCAGGGTAAAGAGGATTCTAAGGGTTGGTATTCTCTGTGTCCATGGGGGGCCATTCTCCTTTTGTCATAGGTCTTCCTTCCTCCATCAAGGGGTGGAAAGAGACCTGGTCTTGGGTCAGAGGGCAATGGCAGACCTATGTGGGTGACAAGGTCCCTTATGTGATAGTGCCAACCAGTTATTCCGAAGCTAGTGAGTATTTGTTACTTCAATTTCATGTTTCTTAACTTTGAATCAGCTCTGACCTTTCTTTGTTGTTGCAGAGTTGGGTGTTATAGAGGACATTTACCTTCGTCTTCTATCTTCACGAGAGTTTGACCGTTTGATCAACTCAAAATGGTTCTTTGAAGAGTTTTGCTTAATGGTCCAGAGAGGTAATTTCTTCAGTGTGATTCTTCTTTTAATTATTGGTGGGTAGTTTGTACTGATCCTCTATTCCTTTAGGAAAAAAATTCGAGAAAATGAGGCACCCCATCCTGGACATGGCCTCTATTCTTGCTTCTACATCCACTGTCGAGAAGAAGGGTTCAAGCACTCATTTGTTGTAGCAAAACAAATGGCGGACCAAGTAGAAAAAAATTAGGAATGAAGCTGCTGGTCGGGAAGGAAAAGGGTGACCTCTGTAAAAGATAAGGGGAAGAACAAAGTAGAGGAGATCACCAAAAAGAAGTATATGTTATCCTCTACCGGAGAGAGTGGGTCAATGGTCAACCTACCACCTAGTTCTGAAGTCCCAACAAGGGAAAAATTAATGGCGACCTCCATTGTTGCGGCTAGGGGGGGGGGGGGGAGGACAGATGAGGCCAATTATCCTGGAGCAAGGTAAGAACCGTTGAAGATGGTGAGGACCTCAAGTAACTTGATAACTGCCTCGAATGCAACTCCTCGCACCAAGATTTCCCTATCTAACAGGAGCGACGAATTAGCCCCAGAGGCTCTATCCATACTTCTTCCTGAAATTCAGACTGCAATTGCTACATTCCACAAGTACTGGACGGATAAGTGGCAGACCTTCGTGGAGCCCAGTGACTCAGTGGACATGTTTGCCACCATGGTAAGCCAAGCACATAGAGCATTTGAGGTCTCCATAGAGGCTGAAGTCCTCTTAAAAAACCTTCAAAAGAAAAATAAAGAGTTTGTCAATTAGTCCTCTCAGGCCGAGGAGGCAGCCAAATGGGTCAAGGCTAAGGCCATTAAGGAGGAACAGGCAGAAGGGTCTGTGAAACTTGCATCTGCCTTAACATAGATTGAAAAGTTGAAAAAAGAAATCCACTTGTGCCAGAGCAAAGTGGCTTCCATGACCAAGCGAGTGGAGACTTCTGATGCATACCAGAAGTTGGTTGCTGAGGCCTTGGAGAAGTCCAATAAAGAGAATACTACACTGAAGCAGCAGGTGAAGGAGCTTGACTCCAAGATTGCTGACAGAAGATATCAGACCTTTGCCAGATACTAGAGGAGTTATGCTTATACTGAGATAGTGGAATGGATTGGGTGCACTCAACATACTAAGGTCAGAATTCTTGGAAGAGAGAGAGCAAGAAGAGCCTTAAACTCTAGCAGAGGGTAGCCACATAATTGAGATTGAAGAAGAAGTTGGCAAGAACAATGAAACCTCTAAAGCTGTGCCTCCCAATGCTATCATCCAACCGTTTACAACGCTTCTGGTGACTTACAAATAGGACATCAATCCTTACACAACGTTGAGTTTTGCACGACCCAATATTGAGCTTTAACTGGAACTCATTATGACCTACACTATTGAGCTTTATGAAATCTCAATATGACCCACACGGTGACTTACAACAAGGAGCACCAGTCTTTATACAATGTTGATCTTTACGGGACTTCAACATGACCCACGCTTTATTAAAGTGATTTTACATTGGATATGAAGAAGTAGAAAGGTTTATGTAATGTAAGTGTAAAGATCTTCAAAAATATATCTCCCTTCGATGAAAAAAGTTAAGCACAAATAGAGATGAAGAACTTCAATGAGAGAAATGATTCAAGAATATTTGATTTAACAATCAAAATTTTTGCTATGAAAAAATAAATGAAATGAATATAAAATGTAAACACAAGAATATTTTCACAAATATATTTCACAAGAAAGCCCTCTTCTAATTGTTGTAATGAATGCAAAGTAAAATTGTATTTATACCAGTCAAAACACCAACATTTCTGATCAATCGGACAACCCATTCGGACGTCCGCATCCTGAACCGGACAACGAGACTAGCTGCTGTGCGTAAAAAGTCAGAATGGTTAAAAAAATGACCATTGGACGAACTGGACATCCGCTCTGACTTTTTTTTTTTTTTTTTGGATTTTTCCTTTTTGGTTGGTTTGAAAAATGTAGGCTTTTTCTTTTTTTATGCAAGTGTTTTTATGAAATAGTATTTTCGTGCATACAATGATTTTTGAACTTTTATCATTCATTGCAAAATATCAAAATATTTGTACCTTTATATTTGATCTAAGAAATCTAGTCTTTAATCTTATTTCAAAGTTTGCCTCTTAGATTTCTCATCTTGGTTTTCCTTTGATGTCATCTCTCATGCTATTGATCTTTCTTGGCGTTTATCTTTTAAGCTCTCGGAATGATTTGACTTAAATGCTTACCTTCTACTTTGATCTTCATTTCGTGTGTTAATTTTGGCAAGGCTTGATTGCTTTTAATATTGAACTATCATCACTTAAAATCAATTGTTAGAATTAATATTAATCTTGTTTGTTATAATCAAAACATTAAATGTGAAATCAACCATTGGCCAACAATTTCCCCCTTTTTGATTGTGACAAACAAGATGATTTGCAAGGTAAAATTGAATAATTGATATCAAATTGACAAAGTAATATACATTATAAATTTATCATGTGATTCATATTCTCCCAACCTTTTACAAATAAATAACTATACATTCAAAGCATAGAAATGATTTTCCCTATTTCCCCTATTTTCATATGGCATAAGCAAAAAGAAGAACATATTGGTAATCAAACATTTAAATCAACCACACGAAGAAGTATTATTCCTTATAAACACAAAATGCCAAATATGTGTCAAATATATGCAAAATATTGATATCAAAACATATTAGCCATATATTTCAAATTCATCTAAAATTTCCAAACCTCTTTGAATATGTGAAAGTTTATCAAGAGTTAGCGGTTTAGTAAAATATTGGGCAATTGAGGTTTCGTATAGCTAGTAAATCATAATGGGTGCCTTTGGATGCCAAGGACCTAATGTCTTAGTGCCACTAAGATATCTAAAAATCCATTTTTCGATACTAAGTTGCTATTCTTTACGATTAGATTAAAATATAGCACATACTAAACATAACATCGAGGTCAACTAGCGGTTAAGTTAAAAATAGATCGGATCATACCCCAATATTTTGCTTTGTTTACGAATATACCTTGATCATCTAATTTGATTGATGAATTCTTTGGAGTGTTCATTAAATTCAATTCTTTCATTTTGAACTCCATTTTTTCTTTCGGAGAATCGAGCTTGTTTCTCAGTCATGTCCTCAAACATCCACCATCCGAAGACCATTTGCTCTTTATTTTCTTTGGTACCTACAAAATAAATTTAGGTTTTGTTCTTTGGTACTCATACAACTTTGGGTCCTTGATTGTTAGTGTTTGTGGACTTTGAAAACCACTTGTCAAATCTCTTTTGATTGAACAATTAAATTCACACGTCCATTTTTATTGCAAAAATTACACGTGATATTTGTAAGAGGGGAAGTAGAGACTTAACAAAGAAATTTTTAAGAGGCTTATGTTTTAAAAATGGTTTGTATCCAATTCCTCCTTTATCAAAAATTCATTTTTGTTCACCTAATATTAAATCAAAATTTTTCTTACTTTGAGTAAATTTGTGAACGTTTTGAGTCAAATCTAAAATCTATTCTTGTAAAGAGGAATTCTCCTTAATTAAAGAATTGTAATCGAATTTTCCTTTTTCAAAATTATTTTGAATTTTCACAAGTTTCTTTACCTCATTTTCCAATAAAGAATTTTTTTTTAAGAATCGAATGATATAAAATAATTTGTCAAATTTTTCATTGTAAGAGGTGGATAATTTTTTATATGAACAATTTTCATTTGAATTTACCCCATCATCAATAGCCATAAAGCACATTTTGGCATTTTCCTCTTGACTTCCATCTTTTTCATGGTCATCATCATCACTCTCCTTCCATGTAAATTGAAGTGCTTTCTTTTTTAGAAATATATTCTTCTCTTTGCCCTTTTCTTCTTCCTTTTGGAATCGACGATTGTTGCGGAAACTATTCCATTTCTTAACAAGTAGAACTAGATTATCAAGTTCTTCATCATTCATATTTTTGCTTGAAGTGCCTTCATCAACTACAAATTTTAGAGTAATTTGGCATCTTTCCTCTTCTTTGCTTTTCATTGTCTTCTCTTTTGTCTTAGTGAGATTTAGTTCATATCTCATCAATGTTCCCTAGATCTCTTCAAATGGATATTTGTTGATATCTTTGTTGTTTTCTTTCAATATTCTCAACGTGCTCCAATTTTCTGAGAGAGACCTAAGCGCTTTACTCAGAAGTTCACCGTTAGTGAATTTTCGATCAAAGCCTTTAAGGCAATTAATAATATCGGTAAAACGAGAGACCGTGCAACGATCGATTCATTCTCTTTCATAAAGAAATTTTCAAAATATTTAACTAAGATATTTACCTTAATTTTTTTTTACTTTGTTAGTACAACATGAGTGACTTCTAATGCATGTCAAATATCCTAAGCGGAATCACATGTACTAATGCGATTAAATTCATTTCTATCTAATGCACAATAAAGTATATTTTGGCTCTAGCATTTAAAGATAATTTTTGTTTATCTACTTCATCGTACTCCTCTCTAGGTTTTGAGATCATTTGATCTGGCTTACCATCAACCTTAATAATCTTTGTAGACACATAAGGATCAAATTCAATAACTTCCAAAATATTATAATCTATTGATTGAATAAATAACATCATTCTAACCTTCTAATAGTTACAATGAGTACCATCAAAGAAAGGATGACGATTTGTAGAATACCCCTTAAGATTTTGAAAATAGTGATTAGCCACTGCTCAATATTGTAGAATCTTAATTTCAAAATGAGCATATTGCTCTGATACCAATTGATAGCCAAAGATAACTAACCAAGAGGGAGATGAATTGATTTTTAAAACTTTTTTGAAGAATTAATCTGAATTCAAGCAAGTAAACACTAAATAGATCAATTCAAATAAGAAGTATAAGTATGAAAGCGCTAAGTAAAAGGGAGAGATGATGCAAATGATATAATTGTGGAGGTTTGATCTAAAGCAATGATCTACGTTCTTCGTTACAAAGCTATCCAACATGAGCAAAGCCTTTTCAATATGTTGATTGACTTATGGTGCAATCCAACATTTTACAATGCTTCTGGTGACTTACAAACAGGAGCGCCGATCCTTATACAATATTGAGTTTTATAGGACCTCAACACTACCCACTATTGAGCTTTAACTGGACCTCAATATGACCCACACTATTGAGTTTTAGGGACTTCAATATGACAGACACGATAACTTACAACAATGAGTTTTAATCCTTATACAATGTTGATCTTTATGGGACTTCAACACAATCCACACTTTATCAAAGTGATTTTACAATGGAATTCATCTTTTGATAAATAATACAAACAAGTTAAGAACTAAAAGAGGCTAACACTTCAATGAATAGCAACAAATGATAGCTCAAATGTTAGATGAAAAACTTTGTTAAATATGATAGTTAAAAATTAGATTCAATCAATCAATTTTTCAATAAGAAGATGAAGAAGAGTCAAATGTAATTTAAATTCAAAAATCTTCTCAAAATATTTCTCTTTTAATGAATGATTGTAATAAATTAAGTAGTACTAAGAGAGAAATGAGAAATTTTGATGAATATGATGATTTTACAAGTTTGATTCAATCAATCAAAGTTTTCAATATGAAGAAGAAGAAGAAGAAGAAAGGTTTATGCAATGTAAGTGTAAAGATCTTTTTCAAAAGTATATCTCCATTTTAAGATTGACATAAATAAGTTAAGCACAAAGAGATATGAAAAACTTTGATGAGAGAAATAATTCAAGAAATTTTATTCCACAATCAAAGTTTTTGCTATGAAGAAATAAATGAAAAGAACGTAAAAATGTAAGCACAAAGAAGATTTTCACAAATATATTACACAAGAAAGCTCTCTTCTAGTTGTTGTAATGAATGCAAAGTGAAGTGATATTTATAACAGTCAAAACTTCAAAATTTCCATCTGAACGTCTGCATCATGAACCGGACAATCAGACTAACCGTTGTGCGTCGAAATCTGAGCGGTTAAAAAATGACCATTGGACGAACCAGACGTCCGATTTGACCTTTTTTTTTGGATTTTTCCTTTTTGATTGGTTTGAAAAATATAGGCTTTTTCCTTTTTTATTTATTTATTTATGCAAGTGTTTTTATGAAATAATTTTTTCGTGCATAAAACAAATTTTGAGCTTTTATGATCCATTGCTAAGTATCAAAGTATTAGTACTTTTATATTTGATCTAAGAAGTCTAGTCTTTGATCTTACCTCAAAGTTTGCCTCTTAGACTTCTCATCCTGATCTTTCTTTGATGTCGTCTGTCATGCTTTTGATTCTTTTTTGCGCTTGTCTTTTAAGCTCTCGTCTTGAATGATTTGATTTAAATGCTTACCTTCTACTTTATCTTCATTTCGAGTCCGATGTATAATGTGTTGATTTTTCCAAGGCTTGATTGATTTTAATATTGAACTATCATCGCTCAAAATCAATTGTTAAAAACATACTAATCTTGTTTGTTATGATCAAAATATAAAGGATGAAATCAATCATAGGTCAACAATTCCATTTACTGGCACCAATCCTCCTCTCCCATCTTCTGAACTTAGGCTTTTGTACTTTTTTATTCTTTTAATATAAATGGCTTCTGGCCCCTATATGTAATGATCTTTTAATGAATGAAATCTTCTTTTGTTTACACTTGTGTTCATTTCTTCAATTTCATTTTTATGTTATTACTTTGTCGATGTACTTAGTCTTTATTTAAGACTTACTCTATTAGAAGATTTGTACAAGTGTTAGAACTTTGTACGCTTTTTGATTTATTGTTTCTTTAGCATGAGGTTGAGTGGTTCATTCATGATGAAGTTTCCTCCATGACTTTTGTCATTAGAAGCATGTGCTATCCATTTCGGCTTTTCCTTTTTCAAAATTATTTTGAATTTCCAAAAGTTTCTTTACCTAATTTTTCAATATAGAATTCTTCTTTTTAAGGATCGAAAGATTTAAAGCAAGTTTTTCAAATTCTTCAAGAATTTCATCATAAGAGGTGGATAATTCATCACATGAACAATTTTCATTTAAATTTACCTCATCATCAATAGTCATTAAGCATATGTTGACAATTTCCTCTTGACTTTCATCTTTTTCATTCAAATTCTTGATTGACGTGCTTTCTTTTTGATAAATCTATTCTTTTCTTCGCCCTTTTCTTCTTCTTTTTAAAATCGACGATTATTTCGAAAACTGTTTCATTTCTCAACAAGAACTAGATCATCAAGTTCTTCATCATTCATATTTTCGCTTGAAGTGCCTTTATCAACCACGAATTTTAAAGTTTCCCCTTCTTTGCTTTTAATTGTCTACTCTTTTGTCTTTGTGCGATTTATCTCATATGTCATCAATGGTCCATAGAGTTCTTCCAATGGATATGTGTTGATATTTTTGGTATTTTCTATCAACATTCTCAACGAACTCCAATTCTCCAAGAGATATCTAAGCACTTTATTCACAAGTTCGCCGTTAGTGAATTTTCGATCAAAGCCTTTGAGGCTATTAACAATATTTAAGGAGGTGATCATTTTTTGTTGAATCTAATTTTTATCTATCATATTTATCAAAAAAATTCATTGAACACTGGAACCATCATTTATTACTAAGTGTTAGCCCCTCTTAATACTTAACTTGTTTGTGTTATTTATTAAGAGAAGAATTCCATTGTAAAATCACTTTGATAAAGTGTGGATCGTGTTGAAATCCCGTAAAGATCAACATTATAAAGTGTGGACTGTGTCAGGATCCATATTCATTCTCTCGAATGTTAATAGAAATCACAAACAATTCAATTAATGATCAAGTAATTGAAATTGCATTAAACTCCTAACAAATCAGAACTGGATATTTATTCAATGCCCAAATTTAAAAATTAATATCAAAATATAAAAACATAGGGTTCAACATAGGGGTGGCAAAAGGGCTGAGTAGCTTGTCAGCTCGGCTCGTCGAGCTCGCAAACGACTCGTAGGCTCTGCCCACGAGCCTAAAGTTCGCAGGTTCGTAAAAAATGTGAAAAAAAAAAAACTAAAAAAAATTAAAAATTGAAAAGAAAAAAATTGAAGTTCATGGGCTCTGCTTGACTTGACTTGTGAGCTCACAAGCTCGTGGGCCGAGCTCGAGCTCGACTCGTGTTCGAATGAGCTTGAACGAGCTTGAACGAGCTTGAGCTCGACTTTTCACTTTGACTAGTCGAGCTTATGGGTAGGTGGCCGGTTCGGCCCATTGCCACCACTAGTTCAACATCATCTTAATATCTATCTATATAATTAGTCAAGCATCATAATGATACAATAATGCGAAATAAATTGATACAACACCATGAATTAAAGAGTATAAAGAAGATGAAAATAAATGTTGAATTTTTGTATCTCTTCAATGACTTATTGATCAATCTCCTTTCATTTTTCTTCTTCCACCCAAGTAATTGTTTATGAAAGTTATGTGGATGTGTTTTTATGAACGTTTCTGTTGATTTAGTTTTCTGCGATGGTTACGCAGACAACAGATACCGAGCCCACACGCATTCGCGCGAACAAAGTCCAACACGTTTGACCTGAGATTTGGACGAAAAATGATTATTTTATTAACGTGGGAGATGTTCTATGACGCGAGACAAAAATATTCAAGCACCGGCAATATGATCAAATGTGATTGCATAACTAACAATCACAAACAACTCAACCAAAGTGAAAATAATATAAACTCAAGTAAATAAGTATGAAATAAGCCAGAGAGAAGATATAGTTTGGTTTGAAGTGTAAATAGTTGCATTATTCGTAAAATATTACAAAAGTTGCTTATTTATAGAGCTCTTGTTGACTTGTTAGACGTTGGATCGGAACCTCGTGACCTTATCTTCCAGGCCGAAGCCTTACATCACTCTGTCTGCCATACATTTAATACAGTGATAACGGGTGAGCCGCCCTACATCCTAGGCTAACAATCCCGACATTCATTAGTATAAACGTTACATCAATTATTCCTAGAGATTGTCTACGAATCCCTTAAAAGACAGTAAGTGCTTCAGCCTAAAAGAGAGCTTCGGCATTACAAGAGTTTCGAAACAATGAGATCAGCTTCTTCTTTGACTTCTTTATTTCTACCATTTGGGTCTTCGTTGACTCGTTGACTTTGTTAGGGATCCACGTGTGGTCTCCACTAGGAGCCTCGATGGCGAGGCATAATATAAAGCGCGAAAGTAGTATGGATTAGAGCAAAAGCTTCCTCCATGGATGGATGCGTGTATTTATAGATCAAAAAACTAAGTTAAAAATCGTGCATTAATTGCTTTCAAAATAGAAGATGATTTCAACAAGGAACCCTATCGGACTCACCTGTGCCATTGCACAGGCTAAATTTTTGGCTCTCTATTGATATTTCTTTACATATTGCGATCGCAAGGCTGATCCTCTTTCCCATGTACAATTTGGACCTTGAATTTTTTTTTTTTTGGTTTGTCGTGGTTGATCCTTATCTATTTGCATCTTGGATCCTTCATCTTTAGATCTTAATGATACACTCCTCCACATTCCAAAATCATTTATAACTGATCCAATGTAAGTTTCAAAAATTTATAATTTAGTCCTCAAACTCTTCAATTATCGAATTTAACTCTCGAAACTCGTAAATTTCTTTTGATTTCGCTCTTAAATCTTCTAATTGATCACGTGCAAATCAAATAATCTTCAATTTCTCCGAATAAACTCCAAATAAGCTCCAAAACACAATTCTATGCTAATTGTATCCAAGTTGGAACTGTCTCACAATTAACATATTTATAAACAAATAGATAAACACCCGCTCAACTAGTACATAATTATTCTAGTTTAGAAGCCCAAATAAATGCATAAACTATAATATTTCTTACTGAACTTCTCCATTGTTTACTCTGTCATTTTCCTTTATTTTGAAATAAGTTTATGGGAAAGCGTCAAATTCACTCTTTATTTTAAATTTTAAGTACTAAGAGTCTATTCCACTCTCAAAATAAGGAGTCAACTCTCCCAAATAAAGAGAATGAAACTATTAAAGAGTTTCTTGAAAATGCTCTTAGTGTAAGGTTTCGTTTGGCATGACTTTTGAAAGTCAAAAAGAGTTTTTGAGGTACAAAAGCTACGTTTGGATTCATTTGACTGTTTTTATGAAAGTGCTTCTGGTAGTTAGAAGAGTTTTTAGAGATAATTAGTCAATTGTGGCTTATTCTAATTGTATTTGTGGAATAGAAAGTGCTTTTGAAAATTAATTTTCAATCATAAATTAAAGTAGTTTCCTTCAAAAAGTCTTCTACATAAAGCAAAAGCAAAAGTCATGCCAAAGGGTTCTAAATATAACTAGAAACTAGCCTTCTCGCAAACTGTTTTGAGGATTTTATGCAAATTCTTTCTCTCGAAATAAGAATTCTTTCTCTTGAAATAAGAATGGTTACATCACATTTTCTCACTTTTCTCCTCTTCTTTTACTTGGGCTTTTCTCTAATTTTCACTTCTTTTGCATTGACTCAAGTATCTATGTCATCCATTGCTTCCTACTAGATATCTGTAAGTTTAGAAGCCAGATTTCATTCCCAAACTTGCGTTAATGTTAAGAAATTTGAATGAGGCACATTTCGTGGTGATTATATGACCATCTAATTGAGATTTTGCGCTATGGAGATTTATCGTCCACCACAATGAAAGGCTGAGGGATTATCGTGCTCTTTATAAAGGTTACATACCAACTTATGCTGACAATAGATTGGAAACACTAACAATGCAATTTTCCCTGTCAGGACATGACTCAATGCAATCAATAATGAAGCCAATTTACATTCTTTGCACTGTTCGCTTCATTATTTGGGCAACTTGCGCTCACTGTAGGTCCATTCTTTGTTGGTCCCATATGTTTCATTGTCAGCATGACAAAAAATTCATAGTTTCCGGAGTTCCATGGATTCTTATCCCAGGTATACAGCTGATTCCAAATACTTAGGGTGCCACTATTTTTTTTTAAAAATAAAAAAAAGTTTGTGCATTGGAAAATCCTAATTTCGAAGTTTGAGCATTCTTTTCAAGAATTCTTCTTTATGTAGATTGAATTTTGATCAAGGTTTTAGATGATGATATGTCTTCTATTATGATATCAAAGAATTCGAAGACTTTAAATTTGAGTCTCGAATATTTATAAAAGTTCTATGTATCGAATATTTATGCACAGTGTCATATTTAAGGAAAATCAGTTCTAATCAGCATTATTTGCATCCATACACCCTAATTCTTTGGACCTCTTCAATTTCACTCGCCAAGATTCAAGTATAAATATGGCGTAAAAAAAGTCTCCTAGCGAAACTTATCTTGAGGATCTTATGCAAATGCAGTGTGTACTCTCTCTGTAGAAATAAGCATGGCTACTTCACATTCTCTCACTTTTCTCCTCTTCTTCCACTTGGCCTTTTCTTTTAGTTTCACTTCTTTTGCGTCAACTCAAGTCTCTCCGTCATCCATTGCTTCAGACCAGATCAAGTTCTGGTCCGAAAATGTGCACAACCAAATGCCAGATTCTGTCTTCAAAAAACTATCCCCATTAACAAAAAGGGATCGTGATTATTACAAAAAACTGATAACCAAAAACGGTTTCTCAGAAAATCCTAGTTTTTGCTCACTTGCTAAACTCTCTTGTTCATCCGGATTAAACGGTGCCGTGCCCATGCGCGGGTCATGGCCAAAACGCGGGAGTAATACGTATAATTTTGCTGCATCACCTGTTCATTCCAATAAGGAAGACAAATTTTCTTACTTCAGGATCTCAATTCTTACGGAAGGAAATAAATTCCATCTCCCAGATTTAGAAGAAAAAATTCCAAATCGAGCATTTCTCCCTCAAGATATAGCATCAAAAATTTCTATCAGCAGAAAAAGCATTACAAAACTATTTCCCAAGTCCTTTGAACTGTCAAAAAATTCCATGGAAACGACACTATCTTATTGCAATGCAGAAGCTATAAAGGGAGAAATCAAGAATTGTCCAAAATCCCTTGAAGAAATGATTAGTTTCTCAAAGTTTGCCTTAGGCAAAAACAAGTTACTAGCAATGGCTTCACAACGCACCAAACAAAGTGACTTCCTGATAAGATCGATCAAGAAATTTGATGGGAAGAAAGTAGTGGCCTGCCATGAAGTTTATCTTCCCTTTGCAGCCTATTTCTGCCATTCAATCTCTTCAAGTCAAATCTATGCTGTAGACTTGGTTGAACCCGAGACTCGACTCCCAGTTAGCACTGTGATTGCGATATGTCATATGGATACCTCAGCTTGGCCTGCAAATCATGTGGCTTTTAAGATTCTGAAATTCTCCCCTGGAGAAGGCGAGGCATGTCACTGGATGTCGAACATTGATCTTGCTTGGATTGCCGTTGACTAGACGGTATGAAATTGGAATGTGTGTACTCGATCTGCAGCAATGAAGTAGACGTAATTCTTGAGCAGTAGAGGAAACTAAGTCAACGTGGCTTGTAAATTAAGATTGTATAGAAGCTTGAGTTCTGTAGGTTTGTTCAAGAACAACATCTTTGTTATCATCGGATTATATAATAAATTGATGGGCAGAGGTGATCTATAATTGTACCTTTTTCATTGCTACTCTGCAATGTTGAGAAAATCAGACTTCAAATCCCATAGATTTGAAGTATGTTTTCAAATATAATTATTATATTTACATTCAAATATGGAAACAAAGATGTTCTACCCATAGTCCGTGAATTACACTCATCTTAGTCATTCAAATATGGAAACAAAGATGTCCTACTCATAGTCTGTGAATTACACTTATCTTGGCCATTAAAAGTAGTCTTTGGAAGTGATTATTACGTGCTTCATACTTAGTCATACTTGTTTACTTAATATTTTAGTAGAAAATTGATATTGGACGAGAACGGCCGAAATAAGTGATAATTTTTCAAAAATGAGTAAAGTTGGACATATGGGACCAATGAATCAAGTTTGGAAGTTGAAAGACTTTATTTGCAATATATAAAGATTCAATCTGAACAAAAAACGAAACATGGACTAATTTAAACAACTGAAAGTATAATTTTCAGCAATTTAAAATATCCTAATTTGACTAAAATTATGGTTCTCTATCAACTTGGAACTCTATTTTAGACCAAATTAAGGTCTAAAATATGAATCTTTCATTCATAATTAAGGGAGCCTAGATGCAATATTGAGGCAAAATTACACATTCAAATACATCGAACCCTCAAGATTTGTATTTCAATTTAGGATTTGAAGATTGAAGAACACAATTGACCAAGAGATATACCTACTCTAAAGAGAAGATTGAAGATCCATTATTGAAATTGGGTGTCAAGGAACAACTTTACGATTTTTTTTTCTTTATTCATTGTCTTGAACTCGGTGATTTTTTAATGCTTTTATTTTTTTTTATTCCACAATTAGGAATGGATAAGTAACTGATTGTTATGATGAAAGCTGTAGATTAGATTTAATATTTATTTAATTCAAAAGATTTCATGTAAATCTGATCACTGATGTGTGTTAATTGTTTATTGTGTTTAATTGACATTCAGTTGTTTGATCACCAATTGACTGATTTAAGGACAATATTGAGAACGAAATAAGGTATATTTGTTTAGTTCGTGCAATAGGTGACACGTTTTTATAAGAGAACGAGAGATAATTATAGCATATGCAATCTTAATTGAATTCCTACAAATTAATGCTTTTACATGTGTATGAATGTATATAGGGATATAATAAATTTGAGTATGTGAATAGGGCTAGTTTTGATTGGGAAAGTCTATTAGCTAACATTGGTTAATTTGGTTATTAAAACGTATACAAAAGGGGCTGAATGATGTTGGATTGAATGAATGTTAATAGCCTAAGTGAAATCAGAGTTCTTAACCACTTAATCGTAAAAGTTCTCCTCAAATTAAATTAGTTAGGTTAAATTAGATTAGTTTAGTATACTTAGTTATAAAAACTTGTTTTGATAAGTTTTTGCTACATTAATTTAGATTAAAACTAGATTTAACATAAAAATTGATAGTAAGTACTTAGTCTCTGTGAGTATGATACTTGTACTCAAAATTCACTATTATTACTTATCACGTTTCATACACTTGTGGAATTACGCGATCGGTCTACATTCACTACAAGAATGAGAACAACATTGGGTTGCTATACTTATTTCTTCTCCATACCGAATTGCCATAAGCCTAGTACCCTAAAGTTCCCTAAAAACCCACAGCCTTATAATTTTAACTAGAGCAAAAAAAAAAAAAAATAAAAAAAAAAAAAAAAAAAAAAAAAAAAAAAAAAAAAAAATATATATATATATATATATATATATATATATATATATATATATATATATATATATATATATATACACACACCTCACATGGAGGGGGGTCCACTAATAAAAATATTAGTGGGCCCCCCTCCATGTGAGGAGGTGTAAATGGTTATGTACACCATTGTGTACAAGTAGCTTTATTCAAATATGTGGACTCAAAGGTCATAAGTATTAGGTTTGTGTCGAGCCTCAATTAAATGTGAGAGATTTCCATTGGTCCAACTGGCCAATTAATGCATTACTAGAGAGAGAGAGTCTTAAGGGCTTCAAGCTAGTTACTAATAAGTGGAAATTATATATAATCAGATTTTTTAAGTTATAATTTCAAAAATTAAATTTAAAGTTTGTTTATACAAAAATAGGATATTAATGATAATATTATAAAATTAAATTAATTTAGACATCAAACCTACGTCCATCCACCCCACCCCACCCAATTTAATCCTAAACCCTAATTACTTACAACTCTCGTTTCTCTCTTTATATCTCTCCATTCTCTCTCTTCTCCTTCACATGGACCTATAGATGTCAAAGAGTCAAGTTGAGTCAGCTTATGAGCCAAAACTTAAAACTCGGGCTCGGCTCGAGTAAATATGGTTTGGTCTTTTTTTGACCCAAACCGGTCAAACTTTTGTTCCGCTAAAAAATCTAGGCTTGACCCGAGTTTTCGGCGGCTAGCTCTTTATTTTTTTATTTTTATTATATAGCTGCCTGTTAAGACAGCTATTGCTACCTTTGTAAAGGAAAATATTTTAACACTCATTTAACTTTGGGTGTGATTATGGGTTACTTACCGAACTTTGGAATGCTTCCCATTGATCAATCAACTTGTGTTGCACTCCATCACTTACCCAACTTTGAGTGTAGTCGTATACGTTACCTACTCAACTTCAAAATACTTCTCATTGGTCCTCAAATTTAGGTAGTTGCACTCCATCATTCACGAGTTGAATGTTTCGCCAAAATAAAAAAATAAAAAAAATTAAGAGTTTTTCTTTTAAAAAAGGTTTGTATCCAATTCCTCATTTATCAAAAATCATTTTTGTTCACCGAACATTAAATCAAAATGTTTCTTACTTTTATTAAATTTGGGAATGATTTGAGCCAAATTTAAAATCTTTTCTAGAAAGAGGAATTATCCTTAATTAAAGAATCGTAATCGGCTCTCTCTTTTTTAAAATCATTTTGAATTTCCAAAAATTTCTTTACCTCATTTTTCAATAAAGAATTTTTTTTTTTTTTTAAGGATCAAATGATTTAAAACAAAATTTTCAAATTCTTCGAGAATTTCATCATAAGAGGTGGATAATTTATCATATGAACAATTTTCATTTAAATTTACCTCATCATCAATAGTCATAAAACACTTGTTGGTAATTTCATCTTGACTTCCATCTTCTTTATGGCCATCATCATTACTCTCATCACATATTGATTGAAGTACTTTCTTTTTCATAAATCTATTCTTCTCTTTGCCCTTTTCTTCTTCCTTTTGGAATCGACGTTTGTTGATGAAACTGTTTCATTTCTTAACAAGAAGAACTAGATCATCAAGTTCTTCATCATTCAGATTTTCGCTTGAAGTGCCTTCATCAACTACGGATTTTAAAGTAATTTGGTGTCTTTCCTCTTTTTTGCTTTATATTGTCTTCTCTTTTGTCTCGGTACGTTTTAGTTCATATGTTATCAATGTTCTATAGAGCTCTTCTAATGGATATGTGTTGATATCTTTGGTGTTTTCTATCAACATTCTCAACGAGCTCTAATTCTCTGAGAGAGACGTAAGCACTTTACTCACAAGTTCATCGTTAATGAATTTTCGATCTAAGCCTTTGAGGCCATTAACATTATCGGTAAAACGAGTAATCATGTCAACAATCAGTTCATTCTTTTTCATAAAGAAATTTTCAAAACCTTTAACTAAGATATTTATCTTAATTTCTTTCACTTAGCTAGTATCATAAGCGACTTCTAATGCATACTAAATATCATAAGTGGAATCACATGTACTAATATGATTCAATTCATTTATATCTAAAGCACAATAAAGTATATTTTTGGCCTAGCATTTAAAGATAATTTTTGTTTACCTATTTCAACGTACTCCTCTCTAGGTTTTGAGATAATTTGATTCAGCTTACAATCAATCTCAATAATTTTTGTAGGCACTTAAGGACCAAATTCAATAACTTTCCAAATATTATAATATATTGATTGAACAAATATAATCATTCTAGTCTTCCAATAATTATAATGAGTACCATCAAAGAAAGAATGAAGATTTGTAGAATCCCCTGAAGAACTTGAAAATCGTGATTAGTCATTGATCAAAATGAGCACCTTGCTCTGATACCAATTGATAGCCCAAGGATAACTAACCAAGATGGAAGTGAATTGATTTTTAAAACTTTCTCGAAGAATTAATCTAAATTCAAGAAAGTAAAGACTACATAGATTAATTCAAATAGTAAGTGCAAGTATGAAAGTGATAAGTAAAAGGGGAGAGAGGATGCAAACGATATAATTATAAATGTTTAATCCAAAGCAATGATCTACGTCCTTCGTTATTAAGCTATTCAGCATGAGCAAAGACATTTTCACTATGTTGATTGACTTATGGTGCAATACAATTCTTTACAACACTTTCGATGAATTACAAACGGGAGCACCGATCCTTATACAATGTTGAGTTTTACAAGACCTCAACACGATCCACTATTGAGCTTTAACTGGACCTCAATATGACCCTCACTATTGAGCTTTATGAGACCTCAATATGAGCCACACGATAACTTACAATAAGGATCACAAATCCTTATACAATGTTGATCTTTATGAGACTTCAATATGACCCACACTTTACCAAAGTAATTTTACAGTGGAATTTCTCTCTTGATAAATAATACAAACAAGTTAAGTACTAAGAGAGGCTAACACTTCACTGAATAGCAACAAATGATAACTCAAGTGTTAGATGAAAAATATTGATAAATATGATAGTTAAAAATTAGGTTCAATCATTCAAAGTTTTTCAATGAGAAGATGAAGAAGAGTCAAATGCAATTCAAGTTCAAAACTGTTCTCAAAATATTTCTCTCTTTTAATGAATGATTGTAATAAATTCGGTATTATAAGATAGATGAGAAACTTTGATGAATATGATGATTGTACAAGTTTGATTCGATCAATCAACATTTTCAATATGAAGAAGAAGAAAAAAGATTTCTGCAACGTAAATACAAATATCTTCAAAAGTATACATCTCTTTTAAGATTGATATAAATAAGTTAAGCACAAAGAAATGTGAAAACTTTGATGAGAGAAAAGATTCAAGAAATTTGATTCAACAATCAAAGTTTTTGGTGTGAAGAAATAAATGTAAAAATGTAAGCATAAAGAAGATGTTCACATACATATTTTACAAGAAAGCTCTTTTCTAGTTGTTGTAATGAATACAAATTGAAGTGGTATTTATAGCAGTCAAAACGCCAAAATTTTTTACAAATCGAACAACCCATTCGAACATCTGCACCTTGAACCAGACTAGCCGCTGTGCGTCGAAGTCAGAAGGTTAAAAAAATGACCATTGGACGAACCGAACGTCCACTTTGACTTTTTTTTTTTTTTTTCCTTTTTGATTGGTTTGAAAAATATAGGCTTTTTCCTTTTTTATGCAACTGTTTTTATGAAGTAATATTTTCGTGCATAAAACAATTTTTTTACTTTTATCATTCATTGCTAAATATCAAAGTATTAGTATCTTTATATTTTATCTAAAAAGTCTAGTCTTTGGTCTTACTTCGAAGTTTGCCTCTTAGACTCTTATCTTGATTTTTCTTTGATGTCATCTCTCATGCTCTTGATCCATCTTGGCATTTATCTTTTAAGCTCTCGTCTTGAATTATTTGACTTAAATGCTTACCTTCCACTTTAATCTTCATTTCGAGTCTGATTTATAATGTGTTGATTTTGGCAAGACTTGATTGATTTTAATTTGGAACTATTATCACTCAAAATTAATTGTTAGAAACAATATTAATCTTATTTGTTATGATCAAAGTATTAAGGATGCAATCAAATATAAGTCAACAATTCCCTTTATTGGCACCAATCCCCCTCCCCACCTAATTAACTTAGGCTTTTGTACTTTTTTATTCTTTTAATGTAAATGACTTCTTGCCCCCTATATGTAATGATAGTTTTAATGAATGAAATCTTCTTGTTTACACTTTTGTTAGTTTCTTCAATTTCATTTTTATGTTATTGCTTTGTCGATGTACTTAGTCTTTATTTAAGACTTATTCCATTAGAAGATTTGTACAAGTGTTAGAAGTTTGTACGCTTTTTTATTTATTGTTTATTTAGCATGAGGTTGAGTGATTCATTCATGCTGAAGTTTCCTCCATGACTTTTGCCATTAGGGGCATGTGCTATCCATTTCGGCTTTTCCTTTTTCAAAACCATTTTGAATTTTCAAAAGTTTCTTTACTTTATTTTCCAATAAAGAATTCTTCTTTTTAAGGATCGAATGATTTAAAGCAAGTTTTTTTTTTAATTTTTTAAGAATTTTATTATAAGAGGTGGATAATTCATCATATGATCAATTTTTATTTGAATTTACCTCATCATCAATAGTCATGAAACACATGTTGGGAATTTCCTCTTAACTTTCATCTTGTTCATGGTCATCATCATGACTCTCATCCCATGTTCATTGAAGTGCTTTCTTTTTGATAAATCTATTCTTCTCTTAGCCATTTTTTTCTTCCTTTTGGAATCGACGATTGTTGCAAAAAGTTTTCCATTTCTTAATAAGAAGAACTAAATCATCAAGTTCTTCATCATTCATGTTTTTGCTTGAAGTGCCTTCATCAACTACGAATTTTAAAGTTTCCTCTTCTTTGCTTTTCATTGTCTTCCTTTTTGTCTTAGTACGATTTATTTCATATGTCATCAATATTTCATAGAGCTCTTCCAATGGATACGTGTTGATATTTTTGGTATTTTCTATCAACATTCTCAACAAGTTCCAATTCTCCGAGAGAGACCTAAGCAATTTACTGACAAGTTCACCGTTAGTGAGTTTTCTATCAAAGCCTTTGAGACGGTTAACACTATTTAAGGAAATGGTCATATTAAAGAATTTATTGGAGATGCTCTTAGTATAATTATGACCTCAAAACTAGCCTTTAGGCAAACTATCTTGAGGATTTTATGCAAATTCTCTCTCTCGAAATAAGAATAGTTACTTCACATTCTCCCACTTTTCTCCTCTTCTTTTACCCGGGCTTTTCTCTATGATTGTGTTTGGTTTGCTTTATATTTTATGGGAAATGTCAATTTTTTTACCCAAATTCCTATTTTTAGGGTGTTTGATTGACAATTTTTCCATGGAAAATATTTTCCTACTTTTGGTCATGTGATCATAATTTTTCTCAAACGAGGAAAATATTTTCTTTAGGAAGGGGTGATTTTTATTTTCCAAGTAATTCTCTCTGTCTCTCATGTATCCCTTCTCTCTCAACTACTCACCAATAAAAAATAGACAAATATAATAATTTTTAGGTTGAAAATTAAATCAATCAAATACGTTTAATTAATAATTTCCATACAACTAAGTTTTAGGCACTAAAATTTATTTTCTTTTCTTGTGAATGTTATGCTCGCAATCAAACGCACCCTAAGTTTCACTTCTTTGCGTTGACTCAAGTTTCTCTGTCATCTACTGCTTCCGACCACATAGCTGGTTAAGTCATCCCATGCTCACATCTCTAAGTTAATTTAGAAGCCAGATTTCATTTCCAAACTTGGGCTGGCGTTTAGAAATTTGAATGAGGCAATCTCGTGGTGACTACATGACAATTTAATTGAGATTTGGATGATTTTCACAATTGGAGATTGGTCGTGCACCACAATGAAAAGCTGAGTGATCATCGCATACCAACTTACTACGGTGACAATAAATTAGAAACACTAACAATGCAATTTTCCCCATCAGGACAAGACTCAAAGGGATCCACACAAATCTATTATGAAGACAATTTGCATTCTTTAAACTGTATTCACTTCATTATTTGAGAAACTTGGCACTCACTTTATACCCATTCTTGGTTGGTCCCATATGTAAATTCAGGTGCATGATACACATACGTACTCCAGTGCATTTCTCCGTCTAAATCAGAATAAATATGTTTTTTCGAACCAAAAAAACTTGTGGATTGGAAATGCAAATTCGAAGATTTTGAGCATTTTTGAAAAAAGAATTGGTCAAGAATTCTTATTTATTTAGATTGAATTTTTGTCAAACTGTTAACTAGATCAAAGTTTTAGATGATGGGATGTCATCTATTATGGTATCAAGCATTTAAAATTTGAGTCCCGTCATGAATCATTTATGGAGGTTTTATGCATCAAATATTTATACAGTGTCATAATTATAAGAAAATCAGTTCCTATCTGCATTATTTTCTTTCTCAAATCCATTTACCCGAATTCTTTGGACCAAAATGCAAATGTCTATGTATCTTCAATTTCACCTGTCAAGATTCAAGTTTAAATATGGCCTGGAAACTATCCTCCTAGAAAAACTTATCATGTGGAATATTTTTTGCAAATTCTCTCTCTCTAGAAATGAGAATGGCTACTTCACATTCTCTCTAATCTCTCCTCTTCTTTCACTTGACATTTTCTCTAAGTTTCACTCTTTTGCGTCGGCTCAAGTCTCTCCATCATCCATTGCTTCTGAACAAATCAAGTTCTGGTCGGAAAATGTGCACAACCAAATGCCGGATTCTGTCTTCAAAAAACTATCCCCATTAAGTGATTATTACAAAAAAAAAAAAAAATGATATCCAAAGACGATTTCTCAGAAAATCCTAGTTTTTGCTCACTTTCTAAACTCTTTTGTTCATCTAAATTAATAAATTTCCAGCGACCGAATTCACCCACGGCACATCAAAAATTTCGATCAGCAGAAAAAAGCATTACAAAACTATTTCCCAAGTCCTTTGAACTGTCAAAAAATTCTATGGAAACGACACTTTCTTATTCCAATGCAGAAGCTATAAAGGGAGAAATCAAGAATTGCGCAAAATCCCTTGAAGAAATGATTAGTTTCTCAAAGTTTGCCTCAGGCAAAAACAAGTTACTTGCACTGCCTTCACAACGCACGAAAAATAGTGACTTCCTGATAAGAAAGATCAAGAAATTTGATAGGAAGAAAGTAGTGGCCTGCCATGAAGTTTATCTTCCCTTTGCAGCCTATTTCTGCCATTCACTCTCTTCAACTCAAATCTATGCTGTAGACTTGGTTGAACCCGAGACTCGACTCCCAGTTAGCATTGTGATTGCAATATGTCATATGGATACCTCAGCTTGGCCTGCAAATCATGTGGCGTTTAAGATTCTGAAATTCTCCCCAGGAGAAGGCGAGGCATGTCACTGGATGTCGAACATTGATCTTTCATGGATTGCCGTTGACTAGATGGTATGAAATTGGAATGCGTGTACTCGATCTACAGCAATGAAGTGGATGTAGTTCTTTAGCAGTAGACGAAACTAGGTCAACGTGGCTTGTAAATTAAGATTGTATTAAAGCTTGGATTCAGTAGGTTTGCGCAAGATCGACATCTTTATTATCATCGAATTATATAATAAATTGATGGGCAGAGGTGATCTATAAGTGATGAAGGCAAAATAATAATTTCATTTAATTTCGGGTTTGTTTGTTTTTGACAAATTGCTAGTCAAATTTTGGGCAAATTCCATCGTTTAAACCCTCAATTAAGCATTTTTGCTGTTTATGGTCATTTTTATTTTGGCAACATCTTAGTCAAATAAACTCGGATTTGATTTCCGTTTGTTGAGGGATGATTCTGATGATTAGGAGAATCAAGATCCATTATTATCTCAATTTTTTTCCATTTTTGGAAAAAAATAATATTTTTATTACTAGGTAATTTCTTTCCGAATTTTCTTAGGGTTTCGCTATTTAAATGTTGTAAGCCATTTGAAGCAACTCAATTTTGAATGAAATAAAGTTATCTTGAATTTCTCTTCTTTGAAATTCTTTTTGTGTAAATTTTTGTCTTTCCTATAATCTTCCTCTGCATTCACAGCCGAAGTCGTTCCTTCACCATGCTGTCAAGGAGACGTCAAGAAGCCTGTGAAGCCCTAGTAGAGGAGATACATAGACGTGATAAAATCGTACAGCTGCGTCAACAAGTGGAGTTGCTGACACAGCAAGTTGTTGCACATATGTCGCACAACATACGCTTAGAGGTCGTGGTCGTCGTGGGCAGGTTCCGATTGAGGAAGTAGAGGAAGAAGAGTTTGATTATAATGGTCCGCATATATTTGACAATGAAGACATTGAAGAAGCAATAGAGGAGGAAGAGTTTGGTTATTACGGTTCACCTGTATTTGACAGTGAAGGTGTAGAAGACGTAGCGAAGAAGGAGGAGTTTGGGGTTCGTGATGTGGGTCAAACGTTGGTGGTGAGGCGGAGTTTTTTGACTTCCCTGAAAAATAACATTGACTGGTTGCGTACTAATCTCTTCCAGTCAATGTGCACTATTGGGAAAAAGAAAAGTGTGTTGCTTCCAGATAAGGGTTCAGTAAAAACAGTTGGGAATGACTCTAATTTACTGACTAGAGTGAAGTTCGAGACAAATATGGAAGGATATGGGATAGTGTATGTGCTGGTGGAAAAGTTAGTTGACAGTGAGCAGGATGTCACTCGCAGGATTCAATCATTACTAGAGAAATTTCATGAGGATTTCCCGGAAGAGCTTCCAGATGGATTGGCGCCAGAGCCGCCATTTCGTGGTGATAATTCTGATGATGATGAGGTTTCTACCCCGTCAAATTCGAGGGCGAAAAAATAATAATTTCATTTAATTTCGGGTTTGTTCGTTTTTGGTGAATTGTTAGTCTAATTTGATCAGAAATGGGCCAATGATCACAACTTAGGGCCTTTGGCCCTGATGCACGTCAAATTTTGGGCAAATTCCACCGTTTAGGCCCTCAATTAAGCGTTTTTGCAGTTTATGGTAATTTTTGTTTTGGCAATATCTTAATCAAATAAACTCGGATTTGATTTCCGTTTGTTGAGGGAGGGTCCTGATGATTAGGAGAATCAAGATCCGTTATTATCTCAATTTTTTCCATTTTTGGAAAAAAATAATATTTTTTATTATTAGGTAATTTCTTTACGAATTTTCTTAGGGTTTCGCTATTTAAACGTTGTAAGCCATTTGAGGCAGTTCAATTTTGAATGAAATACAATTTTGTTAAATTTTTCTTCGTTGAAATTCTTTTTTTGTGGATTTTTGTCTTTCCTATAATCTTCCCCTTTATCAATAAGTGTACCTTATTCATTGCTACTCTGCAATGTTGAGAAAATCAGAGTTCAAATCCTATAGTTTTGAAGTATGTTTGCAAATATAATTATGATATTTACCTTCAAATATGGAAACAAAGATGTTCTACCCATAACCCATAGTGTGTGAATTACACTTATCTTGGTCATTCAAATATATAGACGAAGATGTTCCACCCATAGTCTGTGAATTACACTTATCTTGGCCAATAAAAGTAGTATTTGGAAGTGATTATTACGTGCTTCATACTTAATCATACTTGTTTATTGATTATTTTAGGAGAAAATCGATATTGGATGAGAACGGATGAAAAGAAATGATAATTTTTCAAAAATGAGTAAAGTTGGACATATTTTAGAAGTTGGGACCAAGGAATCAAGTTTGGAAGTTGAAAGACTTTAATTACATTATTTAAGGATTCAATCCGAACTAAAAAGGAAACATGGACCAATTTAAACAAGAAAAAGTATAATTTTCAGCAATTTGGAATATCCTAAATTTACCAAAATTATGGTTCTCTATCAACTTGGAACTCTACTTTAGACCTAAATTAAGGTCTAAAATATGAATATTTAGGATCTAAAGATTAAAGAACATAATTAGCGAGGAGATATACCTACTTGAAAGAGAAGATTAATAATCCATTATTGAAAATTGGGTGTCAAAGAACAACTCTAGGATTCTTTTATCTATTCATTGTATTGAACTAGATGACTTTTTTATTCCACAATTATGAATGGATAAATAATTGATTGTTATGATGAACGACATATATTAAATGTAAGATTTATTTAATTCAAAAGATTTAATTTAAAAGATGTAACTCTAATGTGTGTTAATTGCTTAATGTCTTTACTTGACATTTAGTTACTTGATCACCAATTGACTAGTTTAAGGACAATATTGAGAGCAAAATAAGATATATTTGTTTAGATGATGCAATAGGTGACATGTTTTTATTAGAGAACGAGAGATAATTATAGCCTATGCAATCTTAATTGAATTCCTACAAATTAATGCTTTTACATGTGTATGTATTTATAGACATATAATAAACTCGGGTATGTGAATAGGGCTAGTTTTGCTCAAGAAAGACTATTAGCTATCATTGGTTAATTCGGTTTATTAAAACATATAAAAAAGGGGCTGAAAGATGTTGGATTGAATGAATGTTAATAGCCTAAGTGAAATCGGAATCATAAAAGTTCTCCACAAATTAAATTAGTTAGGTTAAATTACATTAGTTTACTATATTTGGTTAAAAAAACTTGTTTTGATAAGTTTTTACTACATTAATTTAGATTAAAGCTAGATTCAAAGTATGTTTTCAAATATAGATATTTACTTTCAAATATGGAAACAAAGATGTTCTACCCAAACCCATAGTCTGTGAATTACACTTACGTGCTTCATACTTAAATCATACTTGTTTATTGATTATTTTAGGATAAAATTGATATTGGATGAGAACGGATGAAAAGAAATGATAATTTTTCAAAAATGATTTCGTATCTTCAACAAATACATTTAGATGGAAACTTTTTCCACGACAAAGAAAAAAAGGGTACAAGGACGTAGTTTTAGTCGTACACACAAGTGCAAATGAAAGCATGAAGAACAAAAACACTAAAAATGAAAATAGATAAATGGTACTTGCTCTAACTATTATAAATGCACCCAATGATCACAAAAGCTTTACTGCTGCCAACACTGACTAGAGTCTACCACAAAGACACTTTGATATCTTGCTGTCCCTGTCAATTTTTACAACAAAATGATGGCCCTCATAAAGAATAAAAATCTTAGCCCTGTTTAACGGTCGTTAAAATAAAACTCTTTTTTTTAAACTCATTTTCAACCACATATTCTCGTAATTAAATATTCTGCATGAAAATCTAAAACTTATTCCTACTGTTTAACCACATTTTCCTAAAAAATTAATATTTCAAAACTCATTTCCCAAAAAAAAAAAAAACTCATTTAAATGATTGTCAAACAGGGTTTAGTGTTAGAGGCTATCAATACTTTCTTCATATTAAAAATCTTCATTTTTGAAGTTTGGATATATAATTCCTTAGGCAATAATTGATGAGTACAATTCCTTAGGTAATACCAAATATGATCATGAAGAAAAACCCCTTCAATAGGATCAAAACCCTCAGGGCACATTGTCACTAAAACCCCCTATAAACAATATGATTTACAGTACAATCCAGACTCGACCAACTCTTAATATTCTCTAACTTCCTTCCTATAATAATCAAAGACATCCTTGGGCTACGTGCTCTAGCACTAGCTCCAGAATTTTTCGAATCGCATATCTCCTGAGAATCACCAAGAACTACCTTGTTCTTCTCTTACTGGAACTCTGGTTAGCTTTTTGGATCTTCCTTCGGAAGTGTGTGGTTTGGTTTTAACAATCTTTTTGTGTTTTGATCTGTGGTTGAGGCAAGAGATATTGGAATATGCATATGATCTTCAAAGTTTGTTCTCTCAACTTAATTCAAGGCTCAACTTATGTTGGAACAATGTTTGGGATAAACTATATGAACAATGATTTTGAGGTTGAATCAATGGAATGTGTTTATGATCTTCAACAATGACATTTCTAAGAAAAAATAATGATTCAACACATCGTAGACAAAGTAGGGCACATATTTATCATGGGTAGTGTTTGGGATTGTACAGTATTGTTAAAAGTGTTTAAACTTGAGAATTAGGATTTCTCGAAAAACTAGGATTTTGCTAATTCTCGTTTGATGCTGGGTTTCGCTCGAGCGAAAGGTTGGCGTTAGGCTAGCATCACATCACTATTTTGGGTGCTTGAGGATGATCTTGACGTTGTGCTAAGATCATTCTGAAAACTTTAATTCCTTGTTCCATACTCGAGCCCTAGAACTCCTATTTGACCTATACAACCAACCCCATCTCTTTGACTTTATTTATAACTCAAATAACCTAGATTTTGGCTGAGGAATAGCCAATTACAAGTAGGAGACCTAACAAATTTTTCCAATCCCGTTGTGTCTATCATATTATATATGTTGTCAAAAAACATGATGAACATTGTAAAGACCATAATCAGAGAACACCAGAAACAGTCTCTCCATATTTTCTTATGCATGATAGCATGGACTGGATAAGGTGGATAGAACAAAAGGAGAAAGTAAATTCTCAAACTGTACATTATAATTGTTGTTCGTGAATGAACCGGGCAAAATATTTGTTAAATCATCACGTAGTCTCACATGTCCAACCTTATCCCAACCTAGACTAGTGTCTAGAAATTTGAAATGAGGCATTTTTATGAATAATTTAGTTAATATTTGTATTATTTTCATAATTGTGCCTAAAATGAAAGGTTGAAGATTAACATACTCTGCGTAACAATAATGCGTCCTTATCAGAAAATGACTGCAAATCAATTATGAAGCCAATTTGCTATCCTTTTACTGTATTCTTTTCATTATTTGAGCAAGTTGGCACCCACTTTATGTCCATCCGTGGTTGGTCCCATATTTTAACATCAGCTTGACTAAAAAATTAAAAATTCATAATTACGACATTCCTTGAATTCAATAGATTTCACAATGAATATTTCATGTAATGCTGCATTTTTTTTTTCTGGCTACATTTTCGGTTGGATAATCCAAATTTGAAGAATTTGAGCACTTCTGTTGAAGAATTTTCTTTATTTAGATGATACTTTGTCCCTCAGATAATTATATCAAAGTTTTTGGCCGTCTAAATTTGGAAGATAGTGAAAAAGAAATACAGAGGAAGATATTTAAAGAAACCAAATAAGAAAACTTGGCTGGACGAGTGACTCTAGGTTGCTAGCCAAAAAATAGTTGTTCGCAAGTTTAGCCTCAAAAATTGTATTATCATACCATGTTGAAAATTATGAATTGTTTGTCTTCCTGTTTTGATGTAGAAAATCCTATTTGTAGGGTTACAAATAATTGTAATAGAAAAGATTGCGTCATAACCACAAAATCAATTATTTAAGGAAAATAATATCACACACAAAATTGAGAAAATATCACCAAGAATAATTTCTATTGTTTTTGTATCTTCAACAAATCCATCTAGATGGAAACTTTTTCCACTACAAAGAAAAAAAGGGGAGAGAAAAAAACACAAGGACATTGTTTCACTCGTACACTCAAGTGCAAGTGAAAGCATGAAGCACAAAAACACTAAAAATGAAAATAGATAAATGGTACTTGCTTCATATCAATAAATATTATAAATGCACCCAATGATCACAACACTGACTAGAGTCTACCACAAAGACACTTTGATATCTTGCTTTCCCTGTCAATTTTAAGAACAAAAGGATGGCCCTCATAAAGAATAAAAATATTAGCCCTGTTTAACCGTCGTTAAAATAAAATTCCTTTTTTTTTGAAACTCATTTTCTGTCACATCATAATTAAATATTCTGCACGAAAATCTAAAACTTTTTCCTACTTTTAACCACATTTTCCAAGAAAATTAGGGACTGTTCTTTTCGTATTTCAATTTCTAGTTTTGAATTTTGAATTCATTTTGAGTTTTGTATTTTGAGTGTCCATTTTGAGATTGCTGAAAATACGATCGTTTTGTCATTTTGAAAAATTGTTATAAAAGAAGAAGTTTTGACTTAATTTTAACTGAAAACAACGAAAATGACTTTTGGTGTTTTCTATTTTCTTTGTAAATTTTAAACTTGTTTTTGGAAATTTGTTTCTGAAAAGAAGTAAATAAACGTATTTTCAGTATTTTCAAAAACTGAAAATTGAAAATGGTCTGAAAAGAGCAAAGAGAACAGACCCTTACTATTTTAAAACTCATTTCCCAAAAAAAAAAAAAAACAAAAACTCATTCAAATGATTGTCAAACAGGGTTTAGTGTAGGCTATGAATACTTTCTTCATATTAAAATTCTTCATTTTTGAAGTTTGGATATATAGTTCCTTAGGCAATAAATCGATGAGTAACTATAAAAATTTTCCTATTGTGTTGTCTTCCTATAAAAATTATAACTTTAGTCCTCAATTTATTGCCTGATTAGGAAGTTGGTCATCAACCTTTAAAAGAGCGAGTGAATCCTCAACTTTAAATTATAGTTGTTGTTAGTGAATGAAGGAATCTGTCAAAATATTTGTTAAATCATCATCTAGTCTCACATGGCAAATCTTACGACGAAGTTAGATTTTGTATCCCAACATAGGTTGGATGCATATTTCCAGGATAATTTAGTTGACATTTGAACTATTTCCATAATTGGAAGCTGATTGTGCCTAAAATAAAAGGTTGTGGATCAACGTGCTCTTTAAAAGATTGAAGATTAACTTACTATAGGAACCAACAATGCACTTTCCCTGTCAAGACATGACTGCATACCAAAAGAGGTAGAAGAAGGGTCTCATAAAGCATACAAATCACATGGTTAAAGGCTATTAATTTCCACACAAATCAATTATGAAGCCAATTTGCTATCTTTTGACTGTATTCTCTAAATTATTTGAGCAAGTTGGCATTCACTTTATGTCCATTCGTTGTTGGTCAAATATTTTACCATCAGCATGACTAAAAATTCATAATTATGACGTTCCTTGAATTATGTCCTAGGCATACTATTATTCCAATGAATTTGTCATGTGATGTTACATTTTTCTTTTTTCTTTCTGGCTACATTTTGAAGAATTTGAGCACTTATGTTCAAGAATTCTCTTTATTTATATTGCATTTTGTCCATAAGAATTCTCTATTTTTTAAAACTTATTTTTGTTCAAACTCATTTTCAATCATACATTTTAAGTGACTCATAACTTCTATCAACTTTTTAATCATATTTTTCATTTCCTTTTATCTAAATTACGAAATATACTAAAAATCTAATTCTTTGTTTTAAACAAACAAGGGCTTATTATGATATCAAATAATTGAAAGATTTTGAATTTGAGTCTTTTTGTAAATCATTCATAAATATTTTAACACCTATTTAACAACGTGGTATAATTATAAGAAAAATCTGTAGGAAAATTGTTTCAATATTGGATACTGGATTCGCAGTAGCAGATTCAATAACTTTGAATACAATGGATTCAAATATACACAACAGATTTAATACAGCAGCAGATTCGACAATATGTTAAATTGCAGTAAAGTGTAACAGTTGATTTAAGCAGAACTACAAACACAAATTTGCATAAACGAGTGACAAACAAATAATTGTAGAAGTTAAATGACAGGAAACTTTTAACCCGAGACCTGTGTTCTACACAGTTTCCTAAAAACAGATTCGCTCCCTCACCGTCTGTGCTTGAAGTTTAACAGAGCGTCCATTTCCCAGGATACAACGGTGAAACAGTATAATCTGAGCACTACAGATTGTACTCCGGCTAACTGAACCAGTGTCCGAACAATATCACCAAACTAGACAGGAACAGAAAGTAAAAACGAAGGCAGACTCAAACTGTGTCCAGATGAATATGCAGATGAATTTTCGTGTATGGACAGTGGAAAAACGAGACATATATAAAGGCTAACTCTTGTAACATGTCCATTAACAAATGGTAATTAACATAGGAGTTTCAGGAGTTTTAGAAAACCAAAAGTCTATTGAAAAAATTAAAAAATGTAGCAAAACGTGGACACTCGTAAGGGGCCAATTTTGCTCATTTCGGTCCGACATTCGTGTACGCAGGTCGCGCTCGCACACAAGTTCAAGGTCCGATGCCAATTTCGGTCCAAGATTTGCACCCCCCTGCGCGTGCACGTGGAGAGAGCCTCTATGCTACGCATGATTACACCATTCTAAAGTGTAATCCTTTATAAAGTGGTTTTAACTTTCATTCACTTCCTATGTGGGACAAAGCTTAAAAATTTATTTTCCCACCAACAAACTCCTTTCACATGGCATACTTTAAGCTTCAATTTCTCATTCACTCGAGCATCATTTTTGACAAGTAAGTATTTGATTTCGATGTACTCACGGAGGAGAACACAAATCAACTTTCATCTTTCAAAATAGCCAAGTGGGTCCCGCTCAAAAATAGTGCCAAAGTCAGCCACTTATCCAGTTTTTCCAACAATCCCCCACATGAATGAAAATAGGAAGCGACACATGATGTGACACATGACAACTAAGTGATATAGTTCAACAGTTGAAACCTGCATAGGATAGGTAGGTGTTACCCTTTGAACTTTTCCTTGTGAAAGCATATTTACTTTATTGGCTGACTAGTAGACGCGATGTCTTTGAACTGGTCTGCCGTTTATGTAAACAATGATATACTCCACACAGGATTCTTCCTAACACATTTCAGTTCTCATTATTATGTTCGTTTTGGCCATGAACATACGCCTGGTTCTGTGAGAGTTCATAAGAATTTTGCCCCACACAATTCCCTTAGAAGGGGCCCCACTTCTCTCTCACATAGGTGATTTCTTACTACAAGTAACCCGCATTACTTTGCTTGATTTTCGACACATAAGAATCATTAAAAGCCTATTGCTTATCCTTCATCTTTACGGGCATCACTGTTATATCATAGGAATAGATAGGAGGTAATATCCCCCACAGTGATTCTATCAAGTTTTTACAATTAGGTTGTCCCTTTGAACCTAGATCTTGGGATCTCCAGTCAACTAGGTTGGGTTTCCCTTTGTATTAACTTATTCATTCAAGGGTTTAAGTCCTATTCCCCTTCATGATTTTTCAACTAACTCTCTAGTTAACCCTTTGGTTAGCGGATCCGCAATGTTATCCTTTGATTTTACATAATCAATAGTGATAACTCCAGTTGAGAGTAGTTGCCTTATGGTATTATGTCTACGACGTATATGTCTAGACTTACCATTATACATGTTACTCTGTGCCCTTCCAATTGCCGATTGACTATCACAATATATGAAAATTGTTGGCACAGGTTTTGACCATCTTGGAATATCCTCTAAGAAGTTGCGCAACCACTTAGCCTCTTCACCACTTTTATCTAAAGCTATAAACTCAGATTCCATAGTGGATCTGGCTATCACTGTTTGTTTAGAGGATTTCCAGGATATAGCTGCACCTGCCAATGTGAACACAAATCCACTCGTGGACTTTGAGTCTTTTATATCAGATATCCAATTAGCATCAGTATATCCTTCAATGACCGCTGGATACCTTGTATAGTGCAATCCAAAATTACAAGTATATCTCAAGTACCTAAGTACTCTTACTATTCCTTTCCAGTGATCAGCTCTTGGATTACTCGTATATCTACTCAGTTTACTCACTATTTAGGCTATGTCTGGTCTGGTACAACTCATCAAGTATATCAGACTCCCAATAAGTCTCGAGTATTCTACTTGAGATACACTTTCACTTTTATTTTTGGATAGATGATGACTTGTATCTATCGGTGTTCTAACCATTTCAGTATCATCCTTACTGAACTTCTCCAGAATTTTATCCACATAATGTGACTGACTTAGAGCAAGCCAATCTGATGTTCTTGAAATTTTGATTCCAAGTATAACATCAGCTAAACTCATATCCTTCATGTCAAATCTCGAATTTAACATATCTTTAGTGGATTTAATCATCTTATTGTCACTGCCAACAATAAGCATGTCGTCAACGTAAAGACATAGAATGACATAACAATTTTCAGTATATTTAACGTAAAGATATTTATCACACTCGTTGATTTTAAATTCACTCTCTATCATGACACTGTCAATTTTTTCGTGCCATTATTTCAGTGCTTGTTTCAGGCCATATAATGATTTCACCAATTTACAAACCTTCTTTTCTTGCCCTGGAGATGAAAACCCCTCGGGTTGTTCCATATAGATTTCTTCATCTAAATCTCCATTCAAGAATGCAGTTTTAACATCCATTTGATGTACTTCAAGATTTCGTAGCGTAGCAATCGCCAGTATCATCCTAATAGATGTTATTCCCGTTACTGGAGAATATGTATCAAAATAATCAAGGCCTTCTCGTTGTCTATAACCTTTTATTACTAATCTGGCCTTATACTTTTCAATAGTTCCATCTGCTTTCATTTTTCATTTGAAAATCCATCTATAGCCTAGTGCTTTACTTCCTGGAGGAAGATCCACTAGCTTCCATGTATGATTTTGCAAAATAGAATCTATTTCACTTTGAATAGCCTCTTTCCACTTAGGTCCTTCTGATGAGTTCACAACTTCTTGATAGCTTTGAGGTTCACTTTCTAGCATATAGGTCAGAAAATTTGGACCATAAGATTTTTCAGTTGTTTCCCTTTTGCTACGTCTTGGTTCAACCTCAATCTCCTCTTCTAATGCTGGTCCTGACTATTTTCAGTCATAGTCTCAAATGTCCGTTTAGAAGAGCTTGCTTCTTCTTTGGAACTATATGGAAATACATGTTCAAAGAACGAATCATTTCTCGATTCCATTATCGTGTTTTTGTGTATATCTAAAATCTTAGATTCATACACAAGAAATCGATAAGCACTACTGTTTTGAGTATATCCAATGAAGATACAATCTACAGTTTTTGGGTCTATCTTCACCTTCTTTGGTGTTGGGACAACCACTTTAGCAAGACACCCCCACACTCGTAAGTATTTATAGGAAGACTTTCTTCCTTTCCATAACTCATAAGGGGTGTTTTCCATTTTCTTTCGGAGTATTTTATTTAAAAGGTAATTTGCTGATAACATAACCTCCCCTTATATGTTTTGAGGTAATCCAGAACTTACCACCATGACATTCATCATTTCTTTTAAGGTGCGATTTTTCCTTTCAGCAACAACATTTTGTTGCAGTGAATAAGGTGCGGTAGTTTCATGTATGATTCCATGTTGTACACAGAATTCAGCGAAAGGTACTTCATACTCACCCCCTCGATCGCTTCTTATCACCTTAATTTTCTTATTAAGTTGGTTCTCAACTTCACTCTTGTAGAGAATAAATTTCTCTATCGCTTCATCCTTACTTTTTAGCAAGTATACATAGCAATATTTTGTGCTATCGTCGACAAAAGTAAAAAAATACTTATTGCCATCTCTTGTTTGTACAAATTTTAAATCAAATATCTCACTGTGAATTAAATCAAGTGGTTTTGTATTCCGTTCAATTGATTTAAATGATGACCTTGTCAATTTTACCTCAACACAAGTTTCGCACTTATGTTTTGAATCAATATGGAACGCGGGTATGCAATTCAAGTTAACTAGTCTACGTAAAGAATCATAGTTAACATGTCCTAATCTACCATGCCACACATTAGAAGACTCAAGCAAATAAGCGGAAGAGTTCACTTTATTCATTTATGATTTAACAACCAATAAATTGAGTTTAAACATACCATCAGAAACATAACCTTTCTCGACAAACATTCCACTTTTTGACAAAATGTCTTTGTCCGACTCAAATACAATACGAAAACCATGCTTATTCAAAAGCGACCTGGACATAAGGTTCTTGCGAATTTTCGGTACATACAGCACATTGTTAAGAGTCAGCTCTTTCCCCGAAATCATCTTCAGAACCACCTTGCCTTGTCCCTTGATTTCAGAAGTTGCTGAATTTTCCATAAATAACTTTTCTCCATTTTCAATTGCTTTGAAAGAAGCAAACAGTTCTTTATCAGAACACACATGCCTCGTAACTCCGATGTCAATCCACCATTCTTTTGGGTTAGACTTCAGAAATGACGGCTGCTAGATTCATCTCCGCCACATCATGCGCCATGTAGTCAACCACATTTGCTCCTTTCTTCTTCTTTGGCAATCTGCACTCCGAAGACTTGTGACCTACCTTGTCACAATTGAAGCATTTTCCTTGAAACTTCCTTTTAGAAATTCCACCTTTAGGTCCTAGTTTGGTCCTTTTACCACCGGATGACCTAGCCTTATTTTTGTAGGCCTTACTGCTTTGACCATGCTCCACAACGTTGGCTTTAGCAACACTAGGATTGAATAACTTCTTCTCGAAACTCTTGTTGTCTTCTTCAATTCGAAGTCTAACAATTAGTTCTTCAACGTTCATTTCCTTTCGTTTGTACTTTAGGTAATTCTTGAAATCTTTCCATGCGGGGGACAATTTTTCAAAAATTGTAGCCACTTGGAAAGTTTCACTCAACACCATCCCTTCGGCATGAATTTCGTGAAGAATTACTTGGAGTTCTTGCACTTGACTGATTATAGTTTTGGAGTCCACCATTTTATAATCTAAGAATTTGCCGACAATGAACTTTTTAGTCCCGGCATCTTCAGTTTTATATTTCCTGTCCAAAGACTCCCACAATGCCTTAGCAGTTTTCATAGTGCTATATACGTTGTATAGCATGTCTGCTAAGCTGTTCATAATATAGTTTCGGCATAGAAAATCCGAATGGTTCCAAGCATCAAGTGCACTGATCGCTTGAACATCTCCCTCGCCCTCATTGAGTTTTGGAGCAGTTTCAGTCAACAATCTTGCAAGATTCAAGGTGGTCAGATAAAATAGCATTTTCTGCTGCCACCTTTTGAAATTCAAGCCATTGAATTTCTCCGATTTTTCATTATGATTAACTGGAACAGTAGCCACATGTTCGCTCACAACATGACCTGGCAATCTAGCCACAGTCTAAGCCACACCAGAACTAGAGCCTGCAGCTTGGGTTACATCCATGTTAGTTTGTTCAATTGCCATTTCTGAAAATGAAACAAAAAATATTAGTTTCCAATAAACTAATATTAATCAAATGAAACAACGAGTCTGTTTTAAGCTTGTAGGAAAATTGTTTCAATATTGGATACCGGATTCGCAGTAGCAGATTCAATAACTTTGAATACGATGGATTCAAATATACACAACAGATTTAATACAGCAGCAGATTCGACAATATGTTAAATTGCAGTAAAGTGTAACAGTTGATTTAAGCAGAACTACAAACACAAATTTGCATAAACGAATGACAAACAAATAATCGCAGAAGTTAAATGACAGGAAACTTTTAACTCGAGGCCTGTGTTCTACACAGTTTCCTAAAAACAGATTCGCTCCCTCACCGTCTGTGCTTGAGGTTTAACAGAGCGTCCGTTTCCCAAGACACAATGGCGAAACAGTATAATCTGAGCACTACAGATTGTACTCCGGCGAACTGAACCAGTGTCCGAACAATATCACCAAACTAGACAGGAACAGAAAGTAAAAACGAAGGCAGACTCAAACTGTGTCCAGATGAATATGCAGATGAATTTTCGTGTATGGACAGTGGAAAAACGAGACATATATAAATGCTAACTCTTGTAACATGCCCATTAACAAATGGTAATTAACATAGGAGTTTCAGGAGTTTTAGAAAATCACTTTGTTTTTGCGAACAATTAAACTCCTAAAAACTCTCGTTCTTCAACTTTATTGAAATCCTTTCGGTCACTTTCACGGACTCCGACATCTTTCCTTTAGTGATTTTGTTTAACTTCGTAAGTATTTTAAACTTCTTTGATTTTAAATTTCATGGCTTCCTCACATTGTGATGGGGGACTTGGATATCAGTACTTAGCTTTTGAGATGAGGGTTTCCATAACTAATATGACTGACCTCATCCAAACCATTAGGGCTAGTCAGAGTGCTTTGTCCACAAAGGAGGGTCGGGTAGGTTACGAAACGGGTTGAGGGGTTACCAAAATTCCTTCAAATATAACCACAGCTGACCTTGTAGATATAAGGAAGAAATATTGCATTCCATATAATATAGAATTCCTAGCCCCATCTCCTGACGAGTAAACCTACTTCCTTAGGCATGAGTGAGTCGCTGTTAGTGAGTTTCTTCTGAAGGGGGACTTCATTGCCCCTTCATCCCTTCTTTAGAGTTGTACTAGGGTCGTATGGGCAGACACCTATCTAGCTCATCCCCAATGTATGGGCCCAAACTAGTGGGGACCTATTTCTTATGGAAGAAGACCTCATTAGGCGACAATATGCGCATCCACATCTTCCAATCTATCTTTCAACCTAGGGTCCAGGGTAAAGAGGATTCTAAGGGTTGGTATTCTCTGTGTCCATGGGGGGCCATTCTCCTTTTGTCATAGGTCTTCCTTCCTCCATCAAGGGGTGGAAAGAGACTTGGTCTTGGGTCAGAGGGCAATGGCAGACCTGTGTGGGTGACAAGGTCCCTTATGTGATAGTGCCAACCAGTTATTCCGAAGCTAGTGAGTATTTGTTACTTCAATTTCATGTTTCTTAACTTTGAATCAGTTCTGACCTTTCTTTGTTGTTGCAGAGTTGGGTGTTATAAAGGACATTTACCTTCGTCTTCTATCTTCACGAGAGTTTGACCGTTTGATCAACTCAAAATGGTTCTTTGAAGAGTTTCGCTTAATGGTCCAGAGAGGTAATTTCTTCAGTGTGATTCTTCTTTTAATTATTGGTGGGTAGTTTGTACTGATCCTCTATTCCTTTAGGAAAAAAATTCGAGAAAATGAGGCACCCCATCCTGGACATGGCCTCTATTCTTGCTTCTACATCCACTGTCGAGAAGAAGGGTTCAAGCACTCATTTGTTGTAGCAAAACAAATGGCGGACCAAGTAGAAAAAAATTAGGAATGAAGCTGCTGGTCGGGAAGGAAAAGGGTGACCTCTGTAAAGGATAAGGGGAATAACAAAGTGGAGGAGATCACCAAAAAGAAGTATATGTTATCCTCTACCAGAGAGAGTGGGTCAATGGTCAACCTACCACCTAGTTCTGAAGTCCCAACAAGGGAAAAATTAATGGCGACCTCCATTGTTGCGGCTAGGGGGGGGGCAATTATCCTGGAGCAAGGTAAGAACCGTTGAAGATGGTGAGGACCTCAAGTGACTTGATAACTGCCTCGAATGCAACTCCTCGCACCAAGATTTCCCTATCTAACAGGAGCGCCGAATTGGCCCCAGAGGCTCTGTCCATACTTCTTCCTAAAGTTCAGACTGCAATTGCTATATTCCATAAGTACTGGACGGATAAGTGGCAGACCTTCGTGGAGCCCAGTGACTCAGTGGACATGTTTGCCACCATGGTAAGCCAAGCACATAGAGCATTTTAGGTCTCTATAGAGGTTGAAGTCCTCTTAAAAAACCTTCAAAAGAAAAATAAAGAGTTTGTCAATTAGTCCCCTCAGGCCGAGGAGGCAGCCAAATGGGTCAAGGCTAAGGCTATTAAGGAGGAACAGGCTGAAGGGTCTGTGAAACTTGCATCTGCCTTAACATAGATTGAAAAGTTGAAAAAAGAACACTTGTGCCAGAGCAAAGTGGCTTCCATGACCAAGCGAGTGGAGACTTCTGATGCATACCAGAAGTTGGTTGCTGAGGCCTTGGAGAAGTCCAATAAAGAGAATACTACACTGAAGCAGCAGGTAAGGGAGCTTGACTCCAAGATTGCTGACAGAAGATACCAGACCTTCGCCAAATACTAGAGAAGTTATGCTTATACTGAGCTAGTGGAATGGATTAGGTGCACTCAACATACTAAGGTCAGAATTCTTGGAAGAGAGAGAGCAAGAAGAGCCTTAAACTCTAGCAGAGGGTAGCCACATAATTGAGATTGAAGAAGAAGTTGGCAAGAACAATGAAACCTCTAAAGTTGTGCCTCCCAATGCTATCATCCAACCCTTTACAACGCTTCCGGTGACTTACAAATAGGACATCAATCCTTACACAACGTTGAGTTTTGCACGACCTCAACACGACCCAATATTGAGCTTTAACTGGAACTCATTATGACCTACACTATTGAGCTTTATAAAATCTCAATATGACCCACACGGTGACTTACAACAAGGAGCACCGGTCTTTATACAATGTTGATCTTTACGGGACTTCAACATGACCCACGCTTTATTAAAGTGATTTTACATTGGATATGAAGAAGTAGAAAGGTTTATGTAATGTAAGTGTAAAGATCTTAAAAAATATATCTCCCTTCGATGAAAAAATTTAAGCACAAATAGAGATGAAAAACTTCAATGAGAGAAATGATTCAAGAATATTTGATTTAACAATCAAAATTTTTGCTATGAAAAAATAAATGAAATGAATATAAAATGTAAGCACAAGAATATTTTCACAAATATATTTCACAAGAAAGCCCCCTTGTAATTGTTGTAATGAATGCAAAGTAAAATTGTATTTATACCAGTCAAAACGCCAACATTTCTGATCAATCGGACAACCCATTCGGACGTCTGCATCCTGAACCGGACAACGAGACTAGCCGCTATGCGTAAAAAATCAGAATGGTTAAAAAAATGACCATTGGACGAACTGGACATCCGCTCTGACTTTTTTTTTTTGGATTTTTCCTTTTTGGTTGGTTTGAAAAATGTAGGCTTTTTCTTTTTTTATGCAAGTGTTTTTATGAAATAGTATTTTCGTGCATACAATGATTTTTGAACTTTTATCATTCATTGCAAAATATCAAAATATTTGTACCTTTATATTTGATCTAAGAAATCTAGTCTTTAATCTTATTTCAAAGTTTGCCTCTTAGATTTCTCATCTTGGTCTTCCTTTGATGTCATCTCTCATGCTATTGATCTTTCTTGGCGTTTATCTTTTAAGCTCTCGTCTAGAATGATTTGACTTAAATGCTTACCTTCTACTTTGATCTTCATTTTGAGTCTGATTTATAATGTGTTAATTTTGGCAAGGCTTGATTGCTTTTAATATTGAACTATCATCACTTAAAATCAATTGTTAGAATTAATATTAATCTTGTTTGTTATGATCAAAATATTAAAGATGAAATCAACCATAAGTCAACAATTTCCCCATTTTTTATTATGATAAACAAGATGATTTGCAAGGTAAAATTGAACAACTGAAATCAAATTGATAAAGTAATATACATTATAAATTTATCATATAATTCATATTCCCCTTATCTTTTACAAATCAATAACCATACATTCAAAGTATAAAAATGATTTTCCCTCTTTCCCCCTTTTTCATATGGCATAAGCAAAAAGAATAATCTATTGGTGATCAAACATTTAAATCAACCACAGGAAGGAGTATTATTCTCATAAACATAAAATGCCAAATATGTGTCAAATATATGCAAAATATTGATATCAAAACATATTAGCCATATATTTCAAATTCATTTAAAATTTCCAAACCTTTTCGAATATGTGAAAGTTTATCAAGAGTTAGAGGTTTAGTAAACCTATCGGCCAATTGATTTTTCGTAGAGTTAGTAAATAAGAGTGCGTACCTTTGGATGCCCAGGACCTAATGTCTTAGTGCCACTAAGATATCTAAAAATCCATTTTTCTGTACTAAGGTGTTGTTCTTTACGATTAGATTGAAATATAGCACATAAGCACATACTAAACATAATATCGGGGTCAACTAGCGGTTAAGTAAGAAAGAGATCCGATTATACCTCGATATTTTATTATCTTTACGAATATACCTTGATCATCCAATTTGATTGATGAATTCTTTGGAGTGTTCATTAGCTTCAATTCTTTCATTTTGAACTCCATTCTTTCTTTTTGAGAATCGAGCTTGTTTCCCAGTCATTTGCTCAAACATCCACTATCCAAAGACCATTTGCTCTTTATTTTCTTTGGTACCTACAAAAGAATTTAGTTTTTGTTCTTTGGTACCCAACTTTGGATCCTTGATTGTTAGTGTTTGTGGACTTTGAAAACCACTTGTGTTTGCTTTCAAAGTGAAATCTCTTTTGATTGAACAATTAAATTCACACGTCCATTTTTATTGCAAAAATTACACGTGATATTTGTAAGAGGGGAAGTAAAGACTTTAACAAAGAAATTTTTAAGAGGCTTATGTTTTAAAAATGGTTTGTATCCAATTCCTCCTTTATCAAAAATTCATTTTTGTTCACCAAATATTAAATCAAAATTTTTCTTACTTTGAGTAAATTTGTGAACGTTTTGAGTCAAATCTAAAATCTATTCTTGTAAAGAGGAATTCTCCTTAATTAAAGAATTGTAATCGGATTTTCCTTTTTCAAAATTATTTTGAATTTTCACAAGTTTCTTTACCTCATTTTCCAATAAAGAATTTTTTTTAAGAATCGAATGATATAAAATAATTTGTCAAATTTTTCATCATAAGAGGTGGATAATTTTTTATATGAACAATTTTCATTTGAATTTACCCCATCATCAATAGCCATAGAGCACATTTTGGCATTTTCCTCTTGACTTCCATCTTTTTCATGGTCATCATCATCACTCTCCTTCCATGTAAATTGAAGTGCTTTCTTTTTTATAAATATATTCTTCTCTTTGCCCTTTTCTTCTTCCTTTTGGAATCGACGATTGTTGCGGAAACTAGTCCATTTCTTAACATGTAGAACCAGATTATCAAGTTCTTCATCATTCATATTTTTGCTTGAAGTACCTTCATCAACTACAAATTTTAGAGTAATTTGGAATCTTTCCTCTTCTTTGCTTTTCATTGTCTTCTCTTTTGTCTTAGTGAGATTTAGTTCATATCTCATCAATGTTCCCTAGATCTCTTCCAATGGATATGTGTTGATATCTTTGTTGTTTTCTTTCAATATTCTCAACGTGCTCCAATTTTCTGAGAGAGACCTAAGCGCTTTACTCAGAAGTTCACCGTTAGTGAATTTTCGATCAAAGCCTTTAAGGCAATTAATAATATCGGTAAAACGAGAGACCGTGCAACGATCGATTCATTCTCTTTCATAAAGAAATTTTCAAAATATTTAACTAAGATATTTATCTTAATTTTTTTTTACTTTGTTAGTACAACATGAGTGACTTCTAATGCATGTCAAATATCCTAAGCGGAATCACATGTACTAATACGATTAAATTCATTTCTATCTAATGCACAATAAAGTATATTTTGGCTCTAGCATTTAAAGATATTTTTTGTTTATCTACTTCATCGTACTCCTCTCTAGGTTTTGAGATCATTTGATCTGGCTTACCATCAACCTTAATAATCTTTGTAGACACATAAGGATCAAATTCAATAACTTCCAAAATATTATAATCTATTGATTGAATAAATAACATCATTCTAACCTTCTAATAGTTACAATGAGTACCATCAAAGAAAGGATGACGATTTGTAGAATACCCCTCAAGATTTTGAAAATAGTGATTAGCCACTGCTCAATATTGTAGAATCTTAATTTCAAAATGAGCATATTGCTCTGATACCAATTGATAGCCAAAGATAACTAACCAAGAGGGAGATGAATTGGTTTTTAAAACTTTTTTGAAGAATTAATCTGAATTAAAGCAAGTAAACACTAAATAGATCAATTCAAATAAGAAGTATAAGTATGAAAGCGCTAAGTAAAAGGGAGAGATGATGCAAATGATATAATTGTGGAGGTTTGATCTAAAGCAATGATTTACGTCCTTCGTTACAAAGCTATCCAACATGAGCAAAGCCTTTTCAATATGTTGATTGACTTATGGTGCAATCCAGCATTTTACAATGCTTCCGGTGACTTACAAATAGGAGCACCGATCCTTATACAATATTGAGTTTTATAGGACCTCAACACTACCCATTATTGAGCTTTAACTGGACCTCAATATGACCCACACTATTAAGTTTTAGGGACTTCAATATGACAGACACGATAACTTACAACAATGAGTATTAATCCTTATACAATGTTGATCTTTATGGGACTTTAACAAAACCCACACTTTATCAAAGTGATTTTACAATGGAATTCATCTTTTGATAAATAATACAAACAAGTTAAGTACTAAAAGAGGCTAACACTTCAATGAATAGCAACAAATGATAGCTCAAATGTTAGATGAAAAACTTTGATAAATATGATAGTTAAAAATTAGATTCAATCAATCAATTTTTCAATAAGAAGATGAAGAAGAGTCAAATGTAATTTAAATTCAAAAATCTTCTCGAAATATTTCTCTTTTAATGAATGATTGTAATAAATTAAGTAGTACTAAGAGAGGAATGAGAAATTTTGATGAATATGATGATTTTACAAGTTTGATTCAATCAATCAAAGTTTTCAATATGAAGAAGAAGAAGAAGAAGAAGAAGAAGAAAGGTTTATGCAATGTAAGTGTAAAGATCTTTTTCAAAAGTATATCTCCCTTTTAAGATTGACATAAATAAGTTAAGCACAAAGAGAGATGAAAAACTTTGATGAGAGAAATAATTCAAGAAATTTTATTCCACAATCAAAGTTTTTGCTATGAAGAAATAAATGAAATGAACGTAAAAATGTACGCACAAAGAAGATTTTCACAAATATATTGCACAAGAAAGCTCTCTTTTAGTTGTTGTAATGAATGCAAAGTGAAGTGATATTTATAGCAGTCAAAACTTCAAAATTTTCGACCAACCAGACAATCCATCCGAACGTCTACATCATGAACCGGACAATCAAACTAACCGTTGTGCGTCGAAATCTGAGCGGTTAAAAAATGACCATTGGATGAACCAGACGTCTGATTTGACCTTTTTTTTTTTGGATTTTTCCTTTTTGATTGGTTTGAAAAATATAGGCTTTTTCCTTTTTTTTTTTTTTTTTTTTTTTTTTCATGCAAGTGTTTTTATGAAATAATTTTTTCGTGCATAAAACAATTTTTGAGCTTTTATGATCCATTGCTAAGTATCAAAGTATTAGTACTTTTATATTTGATCTAAGAAGTCTAGTCTTTGATCTTGCCTCAAAGTTTGCCTCTTAGACTTCTCATCTTGATCTTTCTTTGATGTCGTCTGTCATGCTTTTGATTCTTTTTTGCGCTTGTCTTTTAAGCTCTCGTCTTGAATGATTTGATTTAAATGCTTACCTTCTACTTTATCTTCATTTCGAGTCCGATGTATAATGTGTTGATTTTTCCAAGGCTTGATTGATTTTAATATTGAACTATCATCGTTCAAAATCAATTGTTAAAAACATACTAATCTTGTTTGTTATGATCAAAATATAAAGGATAAAATCAATCATAAGTCAACAATTCCATTTACTGGCACCAATCCTCCTCTCCCACCTTCTGAACTTAGGCTTTTGTACTTTTTTATTCTTTTAATATAAATGGCTTCTGGCCCCTATATGTAATGATCTTTTAATGAATGAAATCTTCTTTTGTTTACACTTGTGTTCATTTCTTCAATTTCATTTTTATGTTATTACTTTGTCGATGTACTTAGTCTTTATTTAAGACTTACTCTATTAGAAGATTTGTACAAGTGTTAGAACTTTGTACGCTTTTTGATTTATTGTTTCTTTAGCATGAGGTTGAGTGGTTCATCCATGATGGAGTTTCCTCCATGACTTTTGTCATTAGAAGCATGTGCTATCCATTTCGGCTTTTCCTTTTTCAAAATTATTTTGAATTTCCAAAAGTTTCTTTACCTCATTTTTCAATATATAATTCTTCTTTTTAAGGATCGAAAGATTTAAAGCAAGTTTTTCAAATTCTTCAAGAATTTCATCATAAGAGGTGGATAATTTATCACATGAACAATTTTCATTTAAATTTACCTCATCATCAATAGTCATTAAGCATATGTTGATAATTTCCTCTTGACTTTCATCTTTTTCATTCAAATTCTTGATTGACGTGCTTTCTTTTTGATAAATCTATTCTTTTCTTTGCCCTTTTCTTCTTCTTTTTAAAATCAACAATTATTTCGAAACCTGTTTCATTTCTCAACAAGAACTAAATCATCAAGTTCTTCATCATTCATATTTTCGCTTGAAGTGCCTTTATCAACCACGAATTTTAAAGTTTCCCCTTCTTTGCTTTTAATTGTCTACTCTTTTGTCTTTGTGCGATTTATCTCATATGTTATCAATGGTCCATAGAGTTCTTCCAATGGATATGTGTTGATATTTTTGGTATTTTCTATCAACATTCTCAACGAACTCCAATTCTCCGAGAGATATCTAAGCACTTTATTCACAAGTTCGCCGTTAGTGAATTTTCGATCAAAGCCTTTGAGGCTATTAACAATATTTAAGGAGGTGATCATTTTTTTGTTGAATCTAATTTTTATCTATCATATTTATCAAAAAAATTCATTGAACACTGGAACTATCATTTATTACTATTCATTGAAGTGTTAGCCCCTCTTAATACTTAACTTGTTAATAGAAATCACAAACAATTCAATTAATGATCAAGTAATTGAAATTGCATTAAACTCCTAACAAATCAGAACTGGATATTTATTCAATGCCCAAATTTAAAAATTAATATCAAAATATAAAAACATAGGGTTCAACATAGGGGTGGCAAAAGGGCCGAGTAGCTTGTCAGCTCGACTCGTCGAGCTCGCAAACGACTCGTAGGCCGTGCCCACGAGCCTAAAGTTCGCAGGTTCGTAAAAAATGTGAAAAAAAAACTAAAAAAAATTAAAAATTGAAAAGAAAAAAATTGAAGCTCATGGGCTCTGCTCGACTTGACTTGTGAGCTCACAAGCTCGTGGGCCGAGCTCGAGCTCGACTCGTGTTCGAATGAGCTTGAACGAGCTTGAGCTCGACTTTTCACTTTGACTAGTCGAGCTTATGGGTAGATGGCCGGTTCGGCCCATTGCCATCACTAGTTCAACATCATCTTAATATGTATCTATACAATTAGTCAAGCATCATAATGATACAATAATGCGAAATAAATTTATACAACACCATGAATTAAAGAGTATAAAGAAGATGAAAATAAATGTTGAATTTTTGTATCTCTTCAATGACTTATTGATCAATCTCCTTTCATTTTTCTTCTTCCACACAAGTAATTGTTTATGAAAGTTATGTGGATGTGTTTTTATGAACGTTTCTGTTGACTTAGTTTTCTGTGATGGTTACGCAGATAACAGATACCGAGCCCACTCGCATTCGCGCGAACAAATTCCAACACGTTTGACCTGAGATTTGGACGAAAAATGATTATTTTATTAACGTGGGAGATGTTCTATGACGCGAGACAAAAATATTCAAGCACCGGCAATATGATCAAATGTGATTGCATAACTAACAATCACAAACATCTCAACCAAAGTGAAAATAATATAAACTCAAGTAAATAAGTATGAAATAAGCCAGAGAGAAGATATAGTTTGGTTTGAAGTGTAAATAGTTGCATTATTCGTAAAATATTACAAAAGTTGCTTATTTATAGAGCTCTTGTTGACTTGTTAGCCGTTGGATCGGAACCTCATGACCTTATCTTCCAGGCCGAAGCCTTACATCACTCTGTCTGCCATACATTTAATACAGTGATAACGGGTGAGCCGCCATACATCCTAGGCTAATAATCCCAACATTCATTAGTATAAACGTTACGTCAATTATTCCTAGAGATTGTCTACGAATCCCTTAAAAGACAGTAAGTGCTTCAGCCTAAAAGAGAGCTTCGGCATTACAAGAGTTTCGAAACAATGAGATCAGCTTCTTCTTTGACTTCTTTATTTCTACCATTTGGGTCTTCGTTGACTCGTTGACTTTGTTAGGGATCCACGTGTGGTCTCCACTAGGAGCCTCGATGGCGAGGCATAATATAAAGCGTGAAAGTAGTATGGATTAGAGCAAAAGCTTCCTCCATAGATGGATGCGTGTATTTATAGATCAAAAAACTAAGTTAAAAATCGTGCATTAATTGCTTTCAAAATAGAAGATGATTTCAACAAGGAACCCTATCGGACTCACCTGTGCCATTGTACAGGCTAAATTTTTGGCTCTCTATTGATATTTCTTTACATATTGCGATCGCAAGGCTGATCCTCTTTCCCATGTACAATTTGGTCCTTGAATTTTTTTTTTTTTTTTTTTGGTTTGTCGTGGTTGATCCTTATCTATTTGCATCTTGGATCCTTCATCTTTAGATCTTAATAATACACTCCACCACATTCCAAAATCATTTATAACTGATCCAATGTAAGTTTCAAAAATTTATAATTTAGTCCTCAAACTCTTCAATTATCGAATTTAACTCTTGAAACTCGTAAATTTCTTTTGATTTCGCTCTTAAATCTTCTAATTGATCACGTGCAAATCAAATAATCTTCAATTTCTCCGAATAAACTCCAAATAAGCTCCAAAACACAATTCTATGCTAATTGTATCCAAGTTGGAACTGTCTCACAATTAACATATTTATAAACAAATAGATAAACACCCGCTCAACTAGTACATAATTATTCTAGTTTAGAAGCCCAAATAAATGCATAAACTATAATATTTCTTACTGAACTTCTCCATTGTTTACTCTGTCATTTTCCTTTATTTTGAAATAAGTTTATGGGAAAGCGTCAAATTCACTCTTTATTTTAAATTTTAAGTACTAAGAGTCTATTCAACTCTCAAAATAAGGAGTCAACTCTCCCAAATAAAGAGAATGAAACTATTAAAGAGTTTCTTGAAAATGCTCTTAGTGTAAGGTTTCGTTTGGCATGACTTTTGAAAGTCAAAAAGAGTTTTTGAGATACAAAAGCTACGTTTGGATTCATTTGACTGTTTTTATGAAAGTGCTTCTGGTAGTTAGAAGAGTTTTTAGAGATAATTAGTCAATTGTGGCTTCTTCTAATTGTATTTGTGGAATAGAAAGTGCTTTTGAAAATTAATTTTCAATCATAAATTAAAGTAGTTTCCTTCAAAAACTCTTCTACATAAAGCAAAAGCAAAAGTCATGCCAAATAGGGTTCTAAATATAACTAGAAACTAGCCTTCTCGCAAACTGTTTTGAGGATTTTATGCAAATTCTTTCTCTCGAAATAAGAATTCTTTCTCTTGAAATAAGAATGGTTACATCACATTTTCTCACTTTTCTCCTCTTCTTTTACTTGGGCTTTTCTCTAATTTTCACTTCTTTTGCATTGACTCAAGTCTCTATGTCATCCATTGCTTCCTACTAGATATCTGTAAGTTTAGAAGCCAGATTTCATTCCCAAACTTGCGTTAATGTTAAGAAATTTGAATGAGGCACATTTCGTGGTGATTATATGACCATCTAATTGAGATTTTGCGCTATGGAGATTTATCGTCCACCACAATGAAAGGCTGAGGGATTATCGTGCTCTTTATAAAAGTTACATACCAACTTATGCTGACAATAGATTGGAAACACTAACAATGCAATTTTCCCTGTCAGGACATGACTCAATGCAATCAATAATGAAGCCAATTTACATTCTTTGCACTGTTCGCTTCATTATTTGAGCAACTTGCACTCACTGTAGGTCCATTCTTTGTTGGTCCCATATGTTTCATTGTCAGCATGACAAAAAATTCATAGTTTCCGGAGTTCCATGGATTCTTATCCCAGGTATACAGCTGATTCCAAATACTTAGGGTGCCACTTTTTTTTCTTAAAAATAAAAAAAAGTTTGTGCATTGGAAAATCCTAATTTCGAAGTTTGAGCATTCTTTTCAAGAATTCTTCTTTATGTAAATTGAATTTTGATCAAGGTTTTAGATGATGATATGTCTTCTATTATGATATCAAAGAATTCGAAGACTTTAAATTTGAGTCTCGAATATTTATAAAAGTTCTATGTATCGAATATTTATGCACAGTGTCATATTTAAGGAAAATCAGTTCTAATCAGCATTATTTGCATCCATACACCCTAATTCTTTGGACCTCTTCGATTTCACTCGCCAAGATTCAAGTATAAATATGGCGTAAAAAAAGTCTCCTAGCGAAACTTATCTTGAGGATCTTATGCAAATGCAGTGTGTACTCTCTCTGTAGAAATAAGCATGGCTACTTCACATTCTCTCACTTTTCTCCTCTTCTTCCACTTGGCCTTTTCTTTTAGTTTCACTTCTTTTGCGTCAACTCAAGTCTCTCCGTCATCCATTGCTTCAGACCAGATCAAGTTCTGGTCCGAAAATGTGCACAACCAAATGCCAGATTCTGTCTTCAAAAAACTATCCCCATTAACAAAAAGGGATCGTGATTATTACAAAAAACTGATAACCAAAAACGGTTTCTCAGAAAATCCTAGTTTTTGCTCACTTGCTAAACTCTCTTGTTCATCCGGATTAAACGGTGCCGTGCCCATGCCCGGGTCAGGGCCAAGCCCCGGGAGCAATACGTATAATTTTGCTGCATCACCTGTTCATTCCAATAAGGAAGACAAATTTTCTTACTTCAGGATCTCAATTCTTACGGAAGGAAATAAATTCCATCTCCCAGATTTAGAAGAAAAAATTCCAAATCGAGCATTTATCCCTCAAGATATAGCATCAAAAATTTCTATCAGCAGAAAAAGCATTACAAAACTATTTCCCAAGTCCTTTGAACTGTCAAAAAATTCCATGGAAACGACACTATCTTATTGCAATGCAGAAGCTATAAAGGGAGAAATCAAGAATTGTCCAAAATCCCTTGAAGAAATGATTAGTTTCTCAAAGTTTGCCTTAGGCAAAAACAAGTTACTTGCAATGGCTTCACAACGCACCAAACAAAGTGACTTCCTGATAAGATCGATCAAGAAATTTGATGGGAAGAAAGTAGTGGCCTGCCATGAAGTTTATCTTCCCTTTGCAGCCTATTTCTGCCATTCAATCTCTTCAAGTCAAATCTATGCTGTAGACTTGGTTGAACCCGAGACTCGACTCCCAGTTAGCACTGTGATTGCGATATGTCATATGGATACCTCAGCTTGGCCTGCAAATCATGTGGCTTTTAAGATTCTGAAATTCTCCCCTGGAGAAGGCGAGGCATGTCACTGGATGTCGAACATTGATCTTGCTTGGATTGCCGTTGACTAGACGGTATGAAATTGGAATGTGTGTACTCGATCTGCAGCAATGAAGTAGACGTAATTCTTGAGCAGTAGAGGAAACTAAGTCAACGTGGCTTGTAAATTAAGATTGTATAGAAGCTTGAGTTCTGTAGGTTTGTTCAAGAACAACATCTTTGTTATCATCGGATTATATAATAAATTGATGGGCAGAGGTGATCTATAATTGTACCTTTTTCATTGCTACTCTGCAATGTTGAGAAAATCAGACTTCAAATCCCATAGATTTGAAGTATGTTTTCAAATATAATTATTATATTTACATTCAAATATGGAAACAAAGATGTTCTACCCATAGTCCGTGAATTACACTCATCTTAGTCATTCAAATATGGAAACAAAGATGTCCTACTCATAGTCTGTGAATTACACTTATCTTGGCCATTAAAAGTAGTCTTTGGAAGTGATTATTACGTGCTTCATACTTAGTCATACTTGTTTACTTAATATTTTAGTAGAAAATTGATATTGGACGAGAACGGACGAAAAGAAGTGATAATTTTTCAAAAATGAGTAAAGTTGGACATATGGGACCAATGAATCAAGTTTGGAAGTTGAAAGACTTTATTTGCAATATATAAAGATTCAATCTGAACAAAAAACGAAACATGGACTAATTTAAACAACTGAAAGTATAATTTTCAGCAATTTAAAATATCCTAATTTGACTAAAATTATGGTTCTCTATCAACTTGGAACTCTATTTTAGACCATATTAAGGTCTAAAATATGAATCTTTCATTGATAATTGAAGGGAGCCTAGATATGCGATATTGAGGCAAAATTACACATTCAAATACATCGAACCCTCAAGGTCTTTATTTCAATTTAGGATTTGAAGATTGAAGAACACAATTGACCAAGAGATAAACCTACTCTAAAGAGAAGATTGATGATCCATTATTGAAATTGGGTGTCAAGGAACAACTTTACTATTTTTTCTTTATTCATTTTATTGAACTCGATGACTTTTTAATCCTTCTATTTTTTTTATTCCAGAATTAGGAATGGGAATAACTGATTTTTATGATGAAAGATGTAGATTAGATTTAATATTTTATTTAATTCAAAAGATTTCATGTAAATCTGATGTGCGTTAATTGTTTATTGTGTTTAATTGAAATTCAGTTGCTTGATCACCAGTTGGCTCGTTTACGGACAATATTGAGAATGAAATAAGGTATATTTGTTTAGTTCGTGCAATAGGTGACACGTTTTTATAAGAGAACGAGAGATAATTATAGCATATGCAATCTTAATTGAATTCCTACAAATTAATGCTTTTACATGTGTATGAATGTATATAGGGATATAATAAATTTGAGTATGTGAATAGGGCTAGTTTTGATTGGGAAAGTCTATTAGCTAACATTGGTCAATTCAGTTATTAAAACGTTCAAAAAAGGGGCTGGATGATGTTTAATTGAATGAATATTGATAGCCTAAGTGAAATCAGAGTTCTTAACCACTTAATCGTAAAAGTTCTCCATAAATTAAATTATTTAGGTTAAATTATATTAGTTTAGTATAAATTAGTTAAAAAAAAAAAACTTGTTTTGATAAGTTTTTACTACATTAATTTAGATTAAAGCTAGATTCTAAGATAAAAATTGATAGTAAGTACTTAGTCGCTGTGAGTACGATACTTGTACTCAAAATTCACTATTATTACTTATCACGTTTCATACACTTGTGGAATTACGCGATCGGTCTACATTCACTACAAGAATGAGAACAAAATTGGGTTGCTATACTTATTTCTTCTCCATACCGAATTGCCATAAGCCTAGAACCCTAAAAACCCACAGCCTTATAATTTTAACTAGAGCCACAAAAAAAAAATTAAAAAAAAAATTTATATATATATATATATACCTCACCTGGAGGGGGGCCCACTAATAAAAATATTAGTGGGCCCCCCCTCCATGTGAGGGGGGTGTAAATGGTTATATACACCATTGTGTACAAGTAACTTTATTCAAATTTGTGGACTCAAAGGTCATAAGTATTAGGTTTGTGTCGAGCCTCAATTAAATGTGAGAGAGCTCCATTTGTCCAACTGGCCGATTAATGCATTACTAGAGAGAGAGTCTTAAGGGCTTCAAGCTAGTTACTAATAGGTGGAAATTACATATAACCAGATTTTTTAAATTATAATTTCAAAAATTAGATTTAAAGTTTGTTTATACAAAAATCAGATATTAAATCAATATTAATGATAATATTATAAAATTAAATTAATTTAGACACCCACCCCACCACACCACACCCCACCCCACCAAATTTAATCCTAAACCCCAATTACTTCCAATTCTCCTTTCTTTATATCTCTCCATTCTCCCTCTTCTCCATCACATGGACCTATGGATGTCAACGAGTCAAGTTGAGTCGGCTTACAAGCCAAAACTTAAAACTCAGGCTCGGCACGAGTAAATATGGTTCGGTCTTTTTTTGACCCAAACCAGTCAAACTTTTGTTCCACTAAAAAATCTAGGCTTGACCTGAGTTTTCGGCGGCTAGCTTTTTATTTTTTTATTTTTATTATATAGCTGCCTGTTAAGACAGCTATTGCTACCTTTGTAAAGGAAAATATTTTAACACTCATTTAACTTTGGGTGTGATTATGGGTTACTTACCGAACTTTGGAATGCTTCCCATTGATCAATCAACTTGTGTTGCACTCCATCACTTACCCAACTTTGAGTGTAGTCGTATACGTTACCTACTCAACTTCAAAATACTTCTCATTGGTCCTCAAATTTAGGTAGTTGCACTCCATCAGTCACGAGTTGAATGTTTCGCCAAAATAAAAAAATAAAAAAAATTAAAAGTTTTTCTTTTAAAAAAGGTTTGTATCCAATTCCTCATTTATCAAAAATCATTTTTGTTCACCGAACATTAAATCAAAATGTTTCTTACTTTTATTAAATTCGGGAATGATTTGAGCCAAATTTAAAATCTTTTCTAGAAAGAGGAATTATCCTTAATTAAAGAATCGTAATCGGCTTTTTCTTTTTTAAAATCATTTTGAATTTCCAAAAATTTCTTTACCTCATTTTTCAATAAAGAATTTTTTTTTTTTTAAGGATCAAATGATTTAAAACAAAATTTTCAAATTCTTCGAGAATTTCATCATAAGAGGTGGATAATTTATCATATGAACAATTTTCATTTAAATTTACCTCATCATCAATAGTCATAAAGCACTTGTTGGTAATTTCCTCTTGACTTCCATCTTCTTTATGGCCATCATCATTACTCTCATCACATATTGATTGAAGTACTTCATTTTTCATAAATCTATTCTTCTCTTTGCCCTTTTCTTCTTCCTTTTGGAATCGAAGTTTGTTGATGAAACTGTTTCATTTCTTAACAAGAAGAACTAGATCATCAAGTTCTTCATCATTCAGATTTTCGCTTGAAGTGCCTTCATCAACTACGGATTTTAAAGTAATTTGGCGTCTTTCCTCTTTTTTGCTTTATATTGTCTTCTCTTTTGTCTCGGTACGTTTTAGTTCATATGTTATCAATGTTCTATAGAGCTCTTCTAATGGATATGTGTTGATATCTTTTGTGTTTTCTATCAACATTCTCAACGAGCTCCAGTTCTCTGAGAGAGACGTAAGCACTTTACTCACAAGTTCATCGTTAATGAATTTTCGATCTAAGCCTTTGAGGCCATTAACATTATCAGTAAAACGAGTAATCATGTCAACAATCAGTTCATTCTTTTTCATAAAGAAATTTTCAAAACCTTTAACTAAGATATTTATCTTAATTTCTTTCACTTAGCTAGTATCATAAGTGACTTCTAATGCATACTAAATATCATAAGTGGAATCACATGTAATAATATGATTAAATTCATTTATATCTAAAGCACAATAAAGTATATTTTTGGCCTAGCATTTAAAGATAATTTTTGTTTACCTATTTCAACGTACTCCTCTCTAGGTTTTGAGATAATTTGATTCAGCTTACAATCAATCTCAATAATTTTTGTAGGCACTTAAGGACCAAATTCAATAACTTTCCAAATATTATAATATATTGATTGAACAAATATAATCATTCTAGTCTTCCAATAATTATAATGAGTACCATCAAAGAAAGAATGAAGATTTGTAGAATCCCCTGAAGAACTTGAAAATCGTGATTAGTCATTGATCAAAATGAGCACCTTGCTCTGATACCAATTGATAGCCCAAGGATAACTAACCAAGATGGAAGTGAATTGATTTTTAAAACTTTCTCGAAGAATTAATCTAAATTCACGAAAGTAAAGACTACATAGATTAATTCAAATAGTAAGTGCAAGTATGAAAGTGATAAGTAAAAGGGGAGAGAGGATGCAAACGATATAATTATAAATGTTTAATCCAAAGCAATGATCTACGTCCTTCGTTATTAAGCTATTCAGCATGAGCAAAGACATTTTCACTATGTTGATTGACTTATGGTGCAATACAATTCTTTACAACACTTTCGATGAATTACAAACGGGAGCACCGATCCTTACACAACGTTGAGTTTTATAGGACCTCAACACGACCCACTATTGAGCTTTATTTGGATCTTAATATCACCCACACTATGGAACTTTATGGAATCTCAATATGACCCACACAATAACTTACAACAAGGAGCACTAATCCTTATATAATGTTGATCTTTATGAGACTTCAATACGATCCACACTTTGTCAAAGTGATTTTACATTGGAATTCCTCTCTTGATAAATAATACAAATAAGTTAAGTACTAAGAGATGCTAACATTTCAATAAATAGTAACAAATGATAGCTCAAGTGTTAGATGAAAAACTTTGATAAATATGTTATTAAAAATTAGATTCAATCAATCAAACTTTTTCAATGAGAAGATGAAGAAACGTCAAATCCAATTTAAGTTGAAAAATTTTCTCGAAATATTTCTCTCTTTTAACAAATGATTTTAATAAATTAAGTGCTAAAATAGAAATGAGAAACTTTGATAAATATGATAATCTTATAAGTTTGATTCAATCAATTAAAATTTTCAATATGAAGAAAAAGAAAGATTTATGCAATGTAAATACAAAGATCTTCTTCAAAAGTATATACCTCTTTTAAAATTGATATAAATAAGTTAAGCACAAAGAAAGATGAAAAACTTTAATGAGAGAAATGATTTAAGAAATTTGATTCAATAATCAAAGTTTTTTTTATGAAGAAATAAATGAAATGAATGTAAAAATCTAAGAACAAATAAGATTTTCAAAAATATATTTCAAAATAAATCTCTCTTCTAATTGTTGTAATAAATGCAAAGTGAAGTGATATTTATACTAGTTAAACGCCAAAATTTCTTACAAATCGAACAACCCATTCGAACATCTGCACCTTGAACCAGACTAGCCGTTGTGCGTCGAAGTCAGAAGGTTAAAAAAATGACCATTGGACGAACCGAACGTCCACTTTGACTTTTTTTTTTTTTTTTTCCTTTTTGATTGGTTTGAAAAATATAGGCTTTTTCCTTTTTTATGCAACTGTTTTTATGAAGTAATATTTTCGTGCATAAAACAATTTTTTTACTTTTATCATTCATTGCTAAATATCAAAGTATTAGTATCTTTATATTTTATCTAAAAAGTCTAGTCTTTGGTTTTACTTCGAAGTTTGCCTCTTAGACTATTATCTTGATTTTTCTTTGATGTCATCTCTCATGCTCTTGATCCATCTTGGCATTTATCTTTTAAGCTCTCGTCTTGAATTATTTGACTTAAATGCTTACCTTCCACTTTAATCTTCATTTCGAGTCTGATTTATAATGTGTTGATTTTGGCAAGACTTGATTGATTTTAATTTGGAACTATTATCACTCAAAATTAATTGTTAGAAACAATATTAATCTTATTTGTTATGATCAAAGTATTAAGGATGCAATCAAATATAAGTCAACAATTCCCTTTATTGGCGCCAATCCCCCTCCCCCATCTGCTTAACCCAGGCTTTTGTACTTTTTTATTCTTTTAATGTAAATGGCTTCTGGCCCCTATATATGGTGATCTTTTAATGAATGAAATCTTCTTTTGTTTACACTTGTGTTAATTTCTTCAATTTTATTTTATGTTATTGCTTTGTCGATGTACTTAGTCTTTATTTAAGACTTATTCCATTAGAAGATCTGTACAAGTGTTAGAAGTTTGTATGCTTTTTGATTTATTGTTTCTATAGCATGAGATTGAGTGGTTCATCTATGCTGAGGTTTCCTCCATGACTTTTGTCATTAGAGGCATGTGCTGTCCATTTTGGCTTTTCGTTTTTTAAAACCATTTTGAATTTCCAAAAGTTTATTTACTTCATTTTCCAATAAAGAATTCTTCTTTTTAAGGATCGAATTGTTTAAAGCAAGTTTCGAGAATTTTATCATAAGAGGTGGATAATTTATCATATGAATAATTTTCATTTGAATTTACCCCATCATCAATAGCCATGAAGCACATGTTAGCAATTTTTTCTTGACTTTCATCTTCTTCATGGTCATCATCATGACTCTCATCACATGTTGATTGAAGTGCTTTCTTTTTGTTAAATCCATTCTTCTCTTAGCCATTTTCTTCTTCCTTTTGGAATCGACGATTGTTGCAAAAAGTTTTCCATTTCTTAATAAGAAGAACTAAATCATCAAGTTCTTCATCGTTCATGTTTTTGCTTGAAGTGCCTTCATCAACTACGAATTTTAAAGTTTCCTCTTCTTTGCTTTTCATTGTCTTCCTTTTTGTCTTAGTACGATTTATTTCATATGTCATTAATATTTCATAGAGCTCTTCCAATGGATACGTGTTGATATTTTTGGTATTTTCTATCAACATTCTCAACAAGTTCCAATTCTCCGAGAGAGACCTAAGCAATTTACTGACAAGTTCACCGTTAGTGAGTTTTCTATCAAAGCCTTTGAGACGGTTAACACTATTTAAGGAAATGGTCATATTAAAGAATTTATTGGAGATGCTCTTAGTATAATTATGACCTCAAAACTAGCCTTTAGGCAAACTATCTTGAGGATTTTATGCAAATTCTCTCTCTCGAAATAAGAATAGTTACTTCACATTCTCCCACTTTTCTCCTCTTCTTTTACCCGGGCTTTTCTCTATGATTGTGTTTGGTTTGCTTTATATTTTATGGGAAATGTCAATTTTTTTTGCCCAAATTCCTACTTTTAGGGTGTTTGATTGACAATTTTTCCATGGAAAATATTTTCCTACTTTTGGTCATGTGATCATAATTTTTCTCAAACGAGGAAAATATTTTCTTTAGGAAGGGGTGATTTTTATTTTCCAAGTAATTCTCTCTGTCTCTCATGTATCCCTTCTCTCTCAACTACTCACCAATAAAAAATAGACAAATATAATAATTTTTAGGTTGAAAATTAAATCAATCAAATACGTTTAATTAATAATTTCCATACAACTAAGTTTTAGGCACTAAAATTTATTTTCTTTTCTTGTGAATGTTATGCTCGCAATCAAACGCACCCTAAGTTTCACTTCTTTGCGTTGACTCAAGTTTCTCTCGTCATCATACGCTTCCGACCACATAGCTGGTTAAGTCATCCCATGCTCACATCTCTAAGTTAATTTAGAAGCCAGATTTCATTTCCAAACTTGGGCTGGTGTTTAGAAATTTGAATGAGGCAATCTCGTGGTGACTACATGACAATTTAATTGAGATTTGGATGATTTTCACAATTGGAGATTGGTCGTGCACCACAATGAAAAGCTGAGTGATCATCGCATACCAACTTACTACGGTGACAATAAATTAGAAACACTAACAATGCAATTTTCCCCATCAGGACAAGATGTTAGAACTTTATTAAAACTTGAACTTTATGATCTTGCCAAGATCTTCATGTCAAATCATCAAGAAACTGAATTAACGCGGAACATACCTTAATCAATTGATTTCTGACTTGATTAATGAATCTTGAATCTGGATCTGTAAATCTTCAGTTTGGTTGCTTCGAATCTCCATCTTAATTCCTGATTGTGGGTTTTATGGATCTTCCTCTTCATATGCTTTCTCTTGTATTCTTGTGTTGATGGGATGCCACAAAGAATGAGAAAATCACCATATGAATTGGGGACCATAACCCTTTATATATTTCCATATGTATTCGGCCCATCGTCAAATACAAACCCTAATGGATCCGGTCTCTACACATATAGTCCGGCCCACACTTTAATTAGATGCTTAAAGCCCAATTACTTAATTCTTTATTAGATCACTTTAATTTTGGGCTTAACTTTAAGATAGCATTTATACACAGTTAATTACATATGTCGGCCCATCACGGGAAATTAAATAATTTCCCAACAATCTCCCACTTGGGCCACATATGCTACCTTATAAATGTGTATAACCTTATGAGCTCAAAACTTTTGCTATCATAACCAAAAGCATCTCCGAACAATCTCGTCCATTGATTATATCAACATAGGATCAAAGCGGTCTTCGTTATAAGTAACATAACTAAACCCATCAATGGTCACGTATATCAATACAATCAAATGACATAGATCAAGTGTGGATGTGTAGCATGGAAATTACATGTAATGTGATCTAAACATGCCTATTTCCAACTGGTCCTGCCTTATTCCTTAATACCTTATGAGATCAACCATAAACTTTAATCAGAGTGGAACTGAACTGAATACTTTATTTCTGAAATGAACTGAATGTGCACAACCGAAATTATGTGTCAAAAGACAACATCCAAAATACAAACTCCCACTAAACTGGCATATCATCAAAAGATGCAACACCCATGTGAGCACCATGCTCATGAAAGACCTCGGGTGGTAGCCATTTAGTAAATGGATCCATAGAGTTTGTCCTTATATGCTTTATAAAAACCTGACCACTCTGAATTCATTCTTTAACAATTAGGAACTCAATGTCTATAAACTTTGACATCATCATGTTCCTATTGGAATACAAGACTGTTATTGTCACAAAATAACTTAAGTGGTCTTTCATTTCCATCCAAAAATATGCAGCCTAGTGACAATATTTTACAGTCAAATTCCATAATCAAAATCAGAATATCCAACGATCTCCAATTGGTCTGATTTTCCTGAATGTGATCATGTAATCCTTTGTTCTCTATAGATACCGAATAACCTGATGGCTGCTTTCCAAATTTCCATCGCAAGTTAATTAAATATCTGCCTAGCATTCCAACAAAGAATACTATATCCGGATGTGTGCTATCCCGAGTATACATTAAATTCTCAATTGCCAAAGCATAGAGAATCTGATGTATATCCTTTATCTTTAAATTTATCATTGGGGCATTAATTGAGACTAAAGTTGTCTCCCTTAATTGTTGTAGGGGTATTACTTGATTTTCATATCTGCATTACAAATCTTTTAAGAACCTTATTGATACAACTCTTTTGTGGTAATCCAAAAATACACCAAGAACAATTCTTGTGTATCTATATCCTTAATACAAAAGGTGCATCACAAAGATTTGCTTACTCCCACTGAACTTGTGATATCCACAATCATCAATTGAATGTATCTCGAAACCAAATGAGATAATTATTTGATAAAATTGTGATACCTATTCGGGAAACCAGTTTAAGCCCATAGATGGATTTCTTTAATTTGTAAACCATCTAATACAACTTAAGACCAAAATATGTCACAGAAGCCATAATTGTCCTAAAAGAGTTTTCATAAAAAATCGAAGAAAAATCTCTTTATGCATGGCATCAATCCACTCTTTAGAATTATTCCTTTGCATGGCTTGATGAAAGTTGATTGATAAGTCATTCTTTCGTCAATCCATGCCATCCTTATTTTCTTGGAGAAAGACTATAAAGTTATCCAGAATTGTCTTTCTTCTTTTACAGTGGATTTCCTTAATGACATTTGTTCTTGAGGTTGTTGAGTTTGTTTTTCTGGAACAATCTCTTGATTGTGTATGGGGGATTTTGTAATATTGTCTTGATCCGAAATTGCTTCTTGAACAAGATCTAGAGCAAGAATTTGTCCCTGAACCAAATCATTGTCAATTGCAACAGAAAGAATATATAAATATTCTTCATCTAAGACAAAATCATAACCTTATAACCTTATCTCCCCTCACAAACTCTACATCCTCAAGAAATCGAACATTTCCAGTTTCGAAAATTGACCGGTAGTGGGACCTTTAAAAATTTGTAACCCTTTAACAATTACTTTACTTGGAACTTTGTTGAGACTTTAAGCTGCAGTCTTTAGTGCTTAAACCTAGGAGGATCCTGATGTACTGTGGGTAAATTCCACATTCCTCTAGGAATATTGCAAAAGGTCCTGGACATTGTTCTCCTGATTCGTCATATCTTGGCATAGTATTTACCACTATAGTAAGATTTGACTTGTTAAATTCTTTTACTGAGTCGATTTTCGAACTCAGTCTTGTATGCTTTGAGCATGTCCAGTGTTTGGGATTTCTCATAGATGAAATATAGGCAGCCATATTGAGAAAAAATCGTCTATGAACTAAATAAATGACTGTTGACCATTCCAAGAAGCCGAAGGGAATGATCCACAGATATCCGTATAAATTAGTTCTAAGACATCCGAAGTCCTATTGGCACCTAATCTCCTTATGTTCGTTTGTTTTCCCTTAATATAATTAAGTCTGAAAGTATCAAGGGAATCAAGAATTCTTTCTGACACAAATCTTTCCATTCTCTTTTGAGAGATGTGACCTTATCGCTTGTGTCATAACAAAGCAGAATTCTCATTGGTTAATTTATGTTCAATACCACGTAAATCCAAATACAAGGTTTCTTTATAAGAGGTAACCGTATTAAGCAAACATAGGTTATCGTAACCGGATAAAGAACTGACACCCACAATATTTGAATTAAGAAAAAGATCAAACTAACTATTTCTAATTGAGCAAGAGTAACCAAAGTTGTCCAATGTAGAAATAGAAATCAAATTCCATCCAAAAGGACGGTACCGTAAATGTCTCTTTCAAATTCAAATAATAATCAGTCTTTAATGATAACCTAAATTCCGTAAAGCCTCAACCTTAACTAATTTGCCATCGCCCCAGATAGATGAGTCTTTCAGCATCAATTGGCTTTGACAGCTCAGACAACCCCGCATAAACACACTTATATAAGTGGTGGTACCGAAATTTATCCACCAAGTGTGTCTTGGTATTGACATTAAATTTACCTCAAAACAAACCAATAGTGAGAAATGTACTTTTCTTTACACGCCAAGCGTAGCATTTAGCACAATCTCTCTTTATATATCCCAAATTTTTTCACAAAATTTACAACTAAATTTATTTCGCTGTTAATTTTGAACCGAACCGAATGCAGCTTTCTTATTCTTTCTTTTCTTTAACTTGTCCTTAGAGGTACTAGCCAAGTGAGCACTTTCAGTCCTTTCTTGCTTCAGCCTTTCTTCTTCTTGCACACAGTATGAAATGAGCTCATTTAGAGTCCATTTATCCATTGACAGTTATAACTGACCTTGAATTGTGCAGGAATAGAAATTAAAACCAGATGCATGAGCAAATCATCAGATAGCTCAAGCTTTAGAGCCTTTAAGTTTGAAGCAATATGAGACATCTCCATAATGTACTCCCGAATATTTCCTTTGATGTTATGCCTTAGTGAAACTAAGTATGCTAAAAGCATACTAGTTCAAGCCTTATCGCTCTTTGCAAAGCGTTTCGTCAATTTCAGTAAGAAATTTATTGGCAGTAGTTACCTTATCGGACACAGCGCCCCTGAATGATTCTGGAATTTGACGCTTCATGATCATAAGACTCATGCGGTTTGAACAATCCCACTTATTAAAGTCCTTGTTTTTTTATCAATAGAACTTTTATCCGTAAGTGCAGCGGGTTGTTCGGTCCTTAACGCAAGGTCTAAGTTCATGCAGCCAAGAACGATCATAACGTTCTCTTTCCAGTCCTTAATAGTTGGTTCCATTTAGCACAGGAATGGAGTTGATGTTGGCAGATATTGTGGAAGTTGATGGATTAACTGAATAGAGAACTAATACTTAATATACATGTTCACATAGGAATCCGTATTAAACAATTAATCAATTCAAATAATGGTAAACCCCATCACAAGAGACCGGGCACAACATTGATATTTAGTCTTTGGACAGAAATATCAACTTGTAAGTGGTACTCTTGGTGTAGTAATCAAATATTGACAATAAACCATGTCAAACAATAAACCTATCTTTGGACCGATTTATTGTTCACATAAAATAAAACCTTATAATTGTCACATATTTATTACCACAGGTATGTAAATAATTCGGCCAAATATTAACCTTCCTTTGGGCCGGTCAATACCCGCATGAATTACGTACACACAACCTTTCTAATATTCCAAATAAATTAATCTAGGCAAGAGAGGTCACTTTGGTGACATGTTGCTTCAATCAATTCATTTAGAAAAATTAGTAATCCAAAAGAAATACCAAAATTTGAATTATAATTGTTAATCCTTAATTCTTTTATTTTATTTTGAAACTTTAGGGGTCTAGGGTTAATAATTCAGAACTTTAGGGACCCAGAAATAATAATCCAGAACTTTAGGGCTCAATAATTAATTATGGAAAACTTTAGGAGTCAAAAATTAATTATTGAAAACTTTTAGGGATCCAAAAAATGATTATCCGAAACTTTAGGAGTCAATAATTAATTATTGAAAACTCGAGGGATCCAAAAAATGATTATCCGAAACTTTAGGAGTCAATAATTAATTATTGAAAACTCGAGGGATCCAAAAAAAGGATTATCTGAAACTTTAGGAGTCAATAATTAATTATTGAAAACTCGAGGGATCCAAAAAATGATTATCCGAAACTTTAGGAGTCAATAATTAATTATTGAAAACTCGAGGGATCCAAAAAAAATGATTATCCGAAACTTTAGGAGTCAATAATTAATTATTGAAAACTTTAGGGATCCAAAATTAATTATTTAAAACCTTTGGGGCCAATTTGGAACAAAATCAGAAACTTTGATGCTTTAATTACAAAATCAGAACTTTAAATGGCCCAAAAATAATTAATTTTAAAACTCCAGGGGCTGAATTATTAAAATCCATAACTTTAAGGCCCAACTTGAATGAACTTTAAACTTTAGAGGCCGAATAACCAAAATTGCAAACTGTAGGGGCTTAAACATTAAAATTAAAACTTTAATGGTCCAAAAATAATTAATTTTGGAAACTTGAGGGACTGAATTATTAAACCCGTAACTTTAAAGGCCCAATTGGATGAATTTATAACCTTAGGGGACTGAAACACCAAAACCTTAAACTTAAGGGGCTAAATCCTTAAAATAAAAACCCTAATTTGAAATTGCAGTCAAGGACCTCAAAACTTCAAATTTACAACCCAAGCCCCCGCCCCCAAAATTCATCCAAAACCCTAATTTTCAAAATTAAACATGGGCTTTTCCACCTCACCCCCTTGGCGGCGCAATCCGGCGCCACCAAGGGCCAAAATTGGCTGCCCCATCACCCCTGAATGACTTACGCCAGCATTAATTACGGCACGTGCAAGTCATTGTTAATTACACCCACGTCAGTAATAACAAGGCGTCTTGTGGCTGACAAGCATTCTTTGTTACAACAGGCGTCTTTAAGAATGACAATGGCAGCGCCGCCAAGACGACACGGCGACCACCCAAAAAAATTTTTTTTTTTTTTTTTTTTTAAACCGAAATTCTGAAAATCTTTAAAATTAACCGAATAATTTTCAAATTTAATAAATCTAAATCCGAAATTATTAAATTTGAAAACCATAAAAATATACAAGAACCAAATTAAAAAATACTTGATTCCCAATGATTTAACATGAATTGGCTCTGATACCACTTGTTAGAACTTTATTAAAACTTGAACTTTATGATCTTGCCAAGATCTTCATGTCAAATCATCAAGAAACTGAATTAACGCGGAACATACCTTAATCAATTGATTTCTGACTTGATTAATGAATCTTGAATCTGGATCTGTAAATCTTCAGTTTGGTTGCTTCGAATCTCCATCTTAATTCCTGATTGTGGGTTTTATGGATCTTCCTCTTCATATGCTTTCTCTTGTATTCTTGTGTTGATGGGATGCCACAAAGAATGAGAAAATTACCATATGAATTGGGGACCATAACCCTTTATATATTTCCATATGTATTCGGCCCATCGTCAAATACAAACCCTAATGGATCCGGTCTCTACACATATAGTCCGGCCCACACTTTAATTAGATGCTTAAAGCCCAATTACTTAATTCTTTATTAGATCACTTTAATTTTGGGCTTAACTTTAAGATAGCATTTATACACAGTTAATTACATATGTCGGCCCATCACGGAAAATTAAATAATTTCCCAACACAAGACTCAAAGGGATCCACACAAATCAATTATGAAGACAATTTGCATTCTTTAAACTGTATTCACTTCATTATTTGAGAAACTTGGCACTCACTTTATACCCATTCTTGGTTGGTCCCATATGTAAATTCAGGTGCATGATACACATACGTACTCCAGTGCATTTCTCCGTCTAAATCAGAATAAATATGTTTTTTCGAACCAAAAAAACTTGTGGATTGGAAAATGCAAATTCGAAGATTTTGAGCATTTTTGAAAAAAGAATTGGTCAAGAATTCTTATTTATTTAGATTGAATTTTTGTCAAACTGTTAACTAGATCAAAGTTTTAGATGATGGGATGTCATCTATTATGGTATCAAGCATTTAAAATTTGAGTCCCGTCATGAATCATTTATGGAGGTTTTATGCATCAAATATTTATACAGTGTTATAATTATAAGAAAATCAGTTCCTATCTGCATTATTTTCTTTCTCAAATCCATTTACCCGAATTCTTTGGACCAAAATGCAAATGTCTATGTATCTTCAATTTCACCTGTCAAGATTCAAGTTTAAATATGGCCTGGAAACTATCCTCCTAGAAAAACTTATCATGTGGAATATTTTTTGCAAATTCTCTCTCTCTAGAAATGAGAATGGCTACTTCACATTCTCTCTAATCTCTCCTCTTCTTTCACTTGACATTTTCTCTAAGTTTCACTCTTTTGCGTCGGCTCAAGTCTCTCCATCATCCATTGCTTCTGAACAAATCAAGTTCTGGTCGGAAAATGTGCACAACCAAATGCCGGATTCTGTCTTCAAAAAACTATCCCCATTAAGTGATTATTACAAAAAAAAATGATATCCAAAGACGATTTCTCAGAAAATCCTAGTTTTTGCTCACTTTCTAAACTCTTTTGTTCATCTAAATTAATAAATTTCCAGCGACCGAATTCACCCACGGCAAAGGTGACCCATACGTATAATTGTGGTCATTCCATAAGGTAGAGAAATTTTCTTTCTTCAGGATCTCAACCCTTACAGAAGGAAATAAATTCCATCTCTCATATTTAGAAGAAAAAATTTCAAATCGAGCATTTCTCCCTCAAGAAATAGCATCAAAAATTTCGATCAGCAGAAAAAAGCATTACAAAACTATTTCCCAAGTCCTTTGAACTGTCAAAAAATTCTATGGAAACGACACTTTCTTATTCCAATGCAGAATTGCCCAAAATCCCTTGAAGAAATGATTAGTTTCTCAGAGTTTGCCTCAGGCAAAAACAAGTTACTTGCACTGGCTTCACAACGCACGAAAAATAGTGACTTCCTGATAAGAAAGATCAAGAAATTTGATAGGAAGAAAGTAGTGGCCTGCCATGAAGTTTATCTTCCCTTTGCAGCCTATTTCTGCCATTCACTCTCTTCAACTCAAATCTATGCTGTAGACTTGGTTGAACCCGAGACTCGACTCCCAGTTAGCATTGTGATTGCAATATGTCATATGGATACCTCAGCTTGGCCTGCAAATCATGTGGCGTTTAAGATTCTGAAATTCTCCCCAGGAGAAGGCGAGGCATGTCACTGGATGTCGAACATTGATCTTTCATGGATTGCCGTTGACTAGATGGTATGAAATTGGAATGCGTGTACTCGATCTACAGCAATGAAGTGGATGTAGTTCTTTAGCAGTAGACGAAACTAGGTCAACGTGGCTTGTAAATTAAGATTGTATTAAAGCTTGGATTCAGTAGGTTTGCGCAAGATCGACATCTTTATTATCATCGAATTATATAATAAATTGATGGGCAGAGGTGATCTATAGGTGATGAAGGCAAAATAATAATTTCATTTAATTTCGGGTTTGTTTGTTTTTGACGAATTGCTAGTCAAATTTTGGGCAAATTCCATCGTTTAAACCCTCAATTAAGCATTTTTGCCGTTTATGGTCATTTTTATTTTGGCAACATCTTAGTCAAATAAACTCGGATTTGATTTCCGTTTGTTGAGGGATGATCCTGATGATTAGGAGAATCAAGATCCATTATTATCTCAATTTTTTTCCATTTTTGGAAAAAAATAATATTTTTATTACTAGGTAATTTCTTTCCGAATTTTCTTAGGGTTTCGCTATTTAAACGTTGTAAGCCCTTTGAAACAGCTCAATTTTGAATGAAATAAAGTTTTCTTGAATTTCTCTTCGTTGAAATTCTTTTTGTGTAAATTTTTGTCTTTCCTATAATCTTCCTCTGCATTCACAGCCGAAGTCGTTCCTTCACCATGCCGTCAAGGAGACGTCAAGAAGCCTGTGAAGCCCTAGTAGAGGAGATACATAGACGTGATAAAATCGTACAGCTGCGTCAACAAGTGGAGTTGCTGACACAGCAAGTTGTTGCACATATGTCGCACAACATACGCTTAGAGGTCGTGGTCGTCGTGGGCAGGTTCCGATTGAGGAAGTAGAGGAAGAAGAGTTTGATTATAATGGTCCGCATGTATTTGACAATGAAGACATTGAAGAAGCAATAGAGGAGGAAGAGTTTTATTATGAATGTCCGCCTATATTTGACAATGAAGTAGCAATAGAGGAGGAAGAGTTTGGTCATTACGGTTCACCTGTATTTGACAGTGAAGGTGTAGAAGAGGTAGCGGAGAAGGAGGAGTTTGGGGTTCGTGATGTGGGTCAAACGTTGGTGGTGAGGCGGAGTTTTTTGACTTCCCTGAAAAATAACATTGACTGGTTGCGTACTAATCTCTTCCAGTCAATGTGCACTATTGGGAAAAAGAAAAGTGTGTTGCTTCCAGATAAGGGCTCAGTAAAAACAGTTGGGAATGACTCTAATTTACTGACTAGAGTGAAGTGCTAGACAAATATGGAAGGATATGGGATAGTGTATGTGCTGGTGGAAAAGTTAGTTGACAGTGAGCAGGAGGTCACTCGCAGTATTCAATCATTACTAGAGAAATTTCATGAGGATTTCCCGGAAGAGCTTCCAGATGGATTGGCGCCAGAGCCGCCATTTCGTGGTGATAATTCTGATGATGATGAGGTTTCTACCCCGTCAAATTCGAGGGCGAAAAAATAATAATTTCATTTAATTTCGGGTTTGTTCGTTTTTGGTGAATTGTTAGTCTAATTTGATCAGAAATGGGCCAATGATCACAACATAGGGCCTTTGGCCCTGATGCATGTCAAATTTTGGGCAAATTCCACCGTTTAGGCCCTCAATTAAGCGTTTTTGCAGTTTATGGTAATTTTTGTTTTGGCAATATCTTAATCAAATAAACTCGGATTTGATTTCCGTTTGTTGAGGGAGGGTCCTGATGATTAGGAGAATCAAGATCCGTTATTATCTCAATTTTTTCCATTTTTGGAAAAAAATAATATTTTTTATTATTAGGTAATTTCTTTACGAATTTTCTTAGGGTTTCGCTATTTAAACGTTGTAAGCCATTTGAGGCAGTTCAATTTTGAATGAAATACAATTTTGTTAAATTTTTCTTCGTTGAAATTCTTTTTGTGTGGATTTTTGTCTTTCCTATAATCTTCCCCTTTATCAATAAGTGTACCTTATTCATTGCTACTCTGCAATGTTGAGAAAATCAGAGTTCAAATCCTATAGTTTTGAAGTATGTTTGCAAATATAATTATGATATTTACCTTCAAATATGGAAACAAAGATGTTCTACCCATAACCCATAGTGTGTGAATTACACTTATCTTGGTCATTCAAATATATAGACGAAGATGTTCCACCCATAGTCTGTGAATTTCACTTATCTTGGCCAATAAAAGTAGTATTTGGAAGTGATTATTACGTGCTTCATACTTAATCATACTTGTTTATTGATTATTTTAGGAGAAAATCGATATTGGATGAGAACGGATGAAAAGAAATGATAAGTTTTCAAAAATGAGTAAAGTTGGACATATTTTAGAAGTTGGGACCAAGGAATCAAGTTTGGAAGTTGAAAGACTTTAATTACATTATTTAAGGATTCAATCCGAACTAAAAAGGAAACATGGACCAATTTAAACAAGAAAAAGTATAATTTTCAGCAATTTGGAATATCCTAAATTTACCAAAATTATGGTTCTCTATCAACTTGGAACTCTATTTTAGACCTAAATTAAGGTCTAAAATATGAATATTTAGGATCTAAAGATTAAAGAACATAATTAGCGAGGAGATATACCTACTTGAAAGAGAAGATTAATAATCCATTATTGAAAATTGGGTGTCAAAGAACAACTCTAGGATTCTTTTATCTATTCATTGTATTGAACTAGATGACTTTTTTATTCCACAATTATGAATGGATAAATAATTGATTGTTATGATGAACGACGTATATTAAATGTAATATTTATTTAATTCAAAAGATTTAATTTAAAAGATGTAACTCTAATGTGTGTTAATTGCTTAATGTCTTTACTTGACATTTAGTTACTTGATCACCAATTGACTAGTTTAAGGACAATATTGAGAGCAAAATAAGATATATTTGTTTAGATGATGCAATAGGTGACATGTTTTTATTAGAGAACGAGAGATAATTATAGCCTATGCAATCTTAATTGAATTCCTACAAATTAATGCTTTTACATGTGTATGAATTTATAGACATATAATAAACTCGGGTATGTGAATAGGGCTAGTTTTGCTCAAGAAAGACTATTAGCTATCATTGGTTAATTCGGTTTATTAAAACATATAAAAAAGGGGCTGAATGATGTTGGATTGAATGAATGTTAATAGCCTAAGTGAAATCGGAATCATAAAAGTTCTCCACAAATTAAATTAGTTAGGTTAAATTACATTAGTTTACTATATTTGGTTAAAAAAACTTGTTTTGATAAGTTTTTACTACATTAATTTAGATTAAAGCTAGATTCAAAGTATGTTTTCAAATATAGATATTTACTTTCAAATATGGAAACAAAGATGTTCTACCCAAACCCATAGTCTGTGAATTGCACTTACGTGCTTCATACTTAAATCATACTTGTTTATTGATTATTTTAGGATAAAATTGATATTGGATGAGAACGGATGAAAAGAAATGATAATTTTTCAAAAATGATTTCGTATCTTCAACAAATACATTTAGATGGAAACTTTTTCGACGACAAAGAAAAAAAGGGTACAAGGACGTAGTTTTAGTCGTACACACAAGTGCAAATGAAAGCATGAAGAACAAAAACACTAAAAATGAAAATAGATAAATGGTACTTGCTCTAACTATTATAAATGCACCCAATGATCACAAAAGCTTTACTGCTGCCAACACTGACTAGAGTCTACCACAAAGACACTTTGATATCTTGCTGTCCCTGTCAATTTTTACAACAAAATGATGGCCCTCATAAAGAATAAAAATCTTAGCCCTGTTTAACAGTCGTTAAAATAAAACTCTTTTTTTTTAAACTCATTTTCAACCACATATTCTCGTAATTAAATATTCTGCATGAAAATCTAAAACTTATTCCTACTTTTTAACCACATTTGCCTAAAAAATTAATATTTCAAAACTCATTTCCCAAAAAAAAAAAAAAAAAACTCATTTAAATGATTGTCAAACAGGGTTTAGTGTTAGAGGCTATCAATACTTTCTTCATATTAAAAATCTTCATTTTTGAAGTTTGGATATATAATTCCTTAGGCAATAAATTGATGAGTACAATCGCTCAGGGCAAATAAATTGATGAGTACAATTCCTTAGGTAATACCAAATATGATCATGAAGAAAAACCCCTTCAATAGGATCAAAACCCTCAGGGCACATTGTCACTAAAACCCACTATAAACAATATGATTTATAGTACAATCCAGACTCGACCAACTCTTAATATTCTCTAACTTCCTTCCTATAATAATCAAAGACATCCTTGGGCTACGTGCTCTAGCACTAGCTCCAGAATTTTTCGAATCGCCTATCTCCTGAGAATCACCAAGAACTACCTTGTTCTTCTCTTACTGGAACTCTGGTTAGCTTTTTGGATCTTCCTTTGGAAGTGTGTGGTTTGGTTTTAACAATCTTTTTGTGTTTTGATATGTGGTTGAGGCAAGAGATATTGGAATATGCATATGATCTTCAAAGTTTGTTCTCTCAACTTAATTCAAGGCTCAACTTTTGTTGGAACAATGTTTGGGATAAACTATATGAACAATGATTTTGAGGTTGAATCAATAGAATCAATGGAATGTGTTTATGATCTTCAACAATGACATTTCTAAGAAAAAATAATGATTCAACACATCGTATACAAAGTAGGGCACATATTTATCATGGGTAGTGTTTGGGATTGTACAGTATTGTTAAAAAGTGTTTAAACTTGAGAATTAGGATTTCTCGAAAAACTAGGATTTTGCTAATTCTCGTTTGATGCTGGGTTTCGCTCGAGCGAAAGGTTGGCGTTAGGCTAGCATCGCATCACTATTTTGGGTGCTTGAGGATGATCTTGACGTTGTGCTAAAATCATTCTGAAAACTTTAATTCCTTGTTCCATACTCGAGCCCTAGAACTCCTATTTGACCTATACAACCAACCCAATCTCTTTGACTTTATTTATAACTCAAATAACCTAGATTTTGGCTGAGGAATAGCCAATTACAAGTAGGAGACCTAACAAATTTTTCCAATCCCGTTGTGTCTATCATATTATATATGTTGTCAAAAAACATGATGAACATTGTAAAGACCATAATCAGAGAACACCAGAAACAGTCTCTCCATATTTTCTTATGCATGATAGCATGGACTGGATACGGTGGATAGAACAAAAGGATGTCCCTCATAAAGCACTAAATCTTAGTGTTAGAGGCTATCAATACTGTCATTGAATTAAAATTCTTCATTTTTGACGCTTAGAGAAATAGTTCCTTGGGCAATAAATTAAAGATTATTATGCCATTTTACCAATCAGCCTTTAAAGGAGAAAGTAAATTCTCAAACTGTACATTATAATTGTTGTTTGTGAATGAACCGGTCAAAATATTTGTTGAATCATCACGTAGTCTCACATGTCCAACCTTATCCCAGCCTAGACTAGTGTCTAGAAATTTGAAGTGAGGAATATTTACGGATAATTTAGTTAATATTTGTATTATTTTCATAATTGTGCCTAAAATGGAAGGTTGAAGATTAACCTACTCTGCGTAACAATAATGTGTCCTTATCAGAAAATGACTGCAAATCAATTATGAAGCCAATTTGCTATCCTTTTACTGTATTCTTTTCATTATTTGAGCAAGTTGGCACCCACTTTATGTCCATCCGTGGTTGGTCCCATATTTTAACATCAGCTTGACTAAAAAATTAAAAATTCATAATTACGACATTCCTTGAATTCTATCCTAGCCTCCTAGGGTATACTGATACTCCAATGAATATTTCATGTAATGCTGCATTTTTTTTTTTTGTGGCTACATTTTCGGTTGGATAATCCAAATTTGAAGAATTTGAGCATTTCTGTTCAAGAATTTTCTTTATTTAGATGATATTTTGTCCCTCTGTAACAGAGCACTAATCCAGCTGGCAGCTTAGTTAGCTTAGTCCACATTTTATGTCTTGTTATTTTAGATATTTTGTGTGACTACCTTTCCCGCCTTTTACACTTTACTGAGCTTGTTGCCTGTATAAATAAAGGTTGAGATCTCCTCTCGTGAAGATCAGAGAGTTGAATAATAAAATTGAGGTTTTCTCTCTTCCAGTTCATCTTTTCCTTGGTGCTTCAGTTTCACCATTTTTCATTCCTATTTTCATTCATCATTCAATATGGTATCAGAGCATAAAATGCTTCTATTGTCTGCGTTTTGAGCTCAATTGATTACAATTTTGAGCTCAATTGATTACATTTTTGCAATGGAGTCGACGGGAGTAAACAATACATTACCGATGAACAATTCGGTCATCTTTAATAATTCTAATCCTTACTGTATTCATCACTCAGAGAGTCCGGGACTTGTACTTGTGTCACAGCCCCTCACTGGTGATAACTACGCCTCATGGAGTAGAGCCATGGTGATTGCTCTCTCAGTGAAAAACAAGTTAGGGTTTGTGGATGGATCCTTGCCCAAACCTAATGTTGATGATGATCAGCTGAGTAATTGGATCCGCAGCAATAATATCGTCATTTCGTGGATCCTCAATTCAGTATCTAAAGAGATTTCTGCAAGTCTTATATATTCTGTTTCAGCAAAGAAGAGAGATTTCAACAAAGAAATGGACCTCGCATATTCCAGTTACGGCGTGAGCTGATGAATCTAGCACAAGGTCAGTTGACTGTTGGTGTTTATTTTACCAAATTGAAAACTATCTGGGAAGAGTTGAGTAATTACAGACCTATGTGCTCATGTGCGAAGTGTGATTGTGGTGGAAACAAGAAAATTGTCGAACACTACCAGACAGAATACGTCATGTCCTTCTTGATGGGTCTGAATGATACATATGCTCAGGTGAGGGGGCAATTACTTCTCATGGATCCAATACCATCCATTAACAAAGTTTTCTCTCTTGTTTCCCAAGAGGAACATCAAAGGAATATCAGTGTTTCTAGTGCAAATGATAACATGACCTTCTATGCTAACACTGATAAGAAGAAGTTCAGTACTGGACAGACATATAACATGTTTCAAAGGAAAGATAGATCTGTGCCTTATGTACTCATTGTAAGATGGTAGGGCATTCTGTGGATAAATGCTATAGGCTACATGGATATCCTCCTGGCTTTAAAATGAAACAGACCTCTGGTTTTAGTGATCAATTTGGTGCTGGAAGCAGCCAGCCAAGACGAGTGGTTGCAAATCAAGTAGCTTCTGAGTCCAGATTAGAACAACCACAAGGTAACACCACAGATTTCATGCAATCCCTGAGTAACACTCAATATCAGCAATTAATGACTATGCTCAGCACTCACCTGACATCTGCAAAGGTTTGCACAGATACTGATGAATACTCCAATCAAGTGTCAGGTACATGCTTTTATATTCCTCCTGCTTCATGGAAAAATTCTCCTGAAACATGGGTGTTAGATTCAGGAGCAACTAGTCATATATGCTCAAATCAGTCTGCTTTCTGCATTATGAAACCTGTTATGAATACATATGTTATTTTACCAGATCATAAGAAAATTGCAGTTAATTTCATTGGGAATGTGAATTGTGGACAAAAACTGATGCTTAAGGATGTATTATATGTGCCACAATTTAAGTTTAATCTGCTATCAGTCAGCTCATTGACCAAGGACTCTAGTATTGAAGTTAAATTTTTCACTAATACCTGCATTATTCAGGATACCAACAGCCAGAAGATGATTGGCAAGGCTGAAAGGACTGCAGGTTTATACATATTGAAAAATATCTTTGTTGATTCAGGAGAAAAATCTGAAAGTAATGTTTGTGTTTCAGTTTGTAATGCTTCGAATAAAGTGACTGCCAACACTTGGCATCACAGATTAGGGCATCTATCATTTCGGAAGTTAGAGTTTTTAAAGGATCAGTTGCATTTTGTTTGTAACAAGTATGGAGATTGTAAGTCAATTCCTTGTAATATCTGCCCTTTAGCAAAACAGAGGAGACTGCCTTTTGTTTCTAACAACAATTTTTCATCTAATGCTTTTGACTTGATACATTGTGATACTTGGGGACCGTATCGTATTCCTTCTCACTCAGGACATAGATATTTTCTTACCTTGGTGGATGATCACACCAGATTTACATGGGTGTATCTCATGAAGAATAAATCAGAAGCAATCAACATTATTCCCAGATTTTTTAAGCTGGTTGAGACTCAGTTTCAGACAAATATTAAAAGGTTTAGGTCTGATAATGCCCCAGAGTTGAAGTTCACTGATTTTTTTCATACAAAAGGGGTAATTCACCAGTTCACTTGTGTTGAAAGACCTGAACAGAATTCTGTTGTGGAGAGAAAGCATCAACACTTACTCAATGTGGCCAGATCTTTATATTTTCAGTCTCATGTTCCCATTCGTTTTTGGAGTGATTGCATTTTAACTGCAACTTTCCTCATTAATCGAACTTCCTCTTCCATCTTGCAGAACAGGACACCTTTTTCTCTATTATATAGAATCCCTATTGATTACAATCGTCTCAGGGTTTTTGGCAGCCTTTGTTTTGCTTCCACTTTGCCTTCCAGTAGAGATAAATTCACACCTAGAGCTACCGCTTGTGTTTTTGTTGGTTATCCACCAGGGGTCAAAGGGTACAAACTTTATGATATTCTTACCAAAACATTTTTTATTTCTCGAGATGTGTCTTTCTATGAGCACATTTTTCCATTTCAAACTATTCCTCATTCTTCTGATATTATCGATCCTTTCCCTGACCATGTTTTACCAATTTCCACTCCTGATTTTGATATCCCATTCACTCCTTCAGATCAAGTTCCTACTATTTCCACTCAGGTTGTGAGTATTGATCCCAATGAGCCTTCTAGTGCTCCTAGGAGATCTTCTAGACTCCTCAGACCTCCTTCTTATCTGCGTGATTTTCATTGTAACTTGCTCACCAATACTCCACAATCCAGTGATTCTTTACCGTATTCATTATCCAGATATATTTCATATAAAGCCTTCTCTCCATCTCACTGTCGTTTCTTACTCAATGTTTCATCAAATTTTGAGCCTGATTATTATCATCAGGCTGTCAAATATGATCATTCGAAGGCTGCTATGGCAGCTGAATTGGATGCCATGGAATTAACTAACACCTGGTCTGTGGAGAGATTACCTTCTGGAAAACACACAATTGGCTGTCGATGGATTTACAAGATCAAATATAACTTTGATGGTTGCATAGATCGATATAAGGCCCGTTTGGTGGCCAAAGGATACACTCAGCAGGAGGGCTTGGACTTCACTGAGACTTTTTCACCTGTGGCTAAATTGGTCACCGTTAAAACACTTCTTGCCATTGCTGCACTGAAAAATTGGCATATTGTTCGGCTTGATGTCAATAACGCATTTCTTAATGGAGACCTATTTGAAGAAATTTACATGGATTTACCATTGGGGTATAAAGAGTATGCTGGCTCTAGGATTCAGGGAGAGAATTTGGTATGTCGGTTGCACAAATCTATTTACGGCCTGAAACAGGCTTCTCGCCAATGGTTTGAAAAGTTTTCTGTTACCCTTGTGCAGCATGGTTTTGTTCAGTCCAAGTCGGATTACTCCTTATTTACTAAAGGAACTGGGAGTGCCTTTGTTGCCTTATTGGTGTACGTTGATGACATACTCATCATTGGTGCAGACCAGAATGTTATTGATTCCTTGAAATGTTTTCTTCATCAACAATTTAAACTGAAAGACCTTGGCCGTTTGAAGTATTTTCTTGGGCTGGAGATAGCCAGATCGCATAAGGGTATTTTCATGTCATAGAGGCAATATGCCCTTCAGTTACTGGAAGATACAGGTTTTTTGGCTTGTAAGCCTGCTGTTTCCCCTATGGATCCTATTCTCAAGCTGAGTTCCACTGAAGGGACTTTACTTACTGATGTGTCTATGTATCGCAGACTGATAGGTCGTCTTCTTTACCTTACCATTTTCAGACCAGCTATTACATTTGCTCTGCATAAGCTTAGTCAGTTTGTCTCCAGTCCCAGGCAGCCACATTTGGATGCTGTTCATCACTTGTTGCAGTACATTAAAGCTAGTCTAGGACATGGGATTCTTTTCTCCTCTACAGGTTCATTCAAATTAAGAGCCTTTTCTGATGCGGATTGGGGAGCTTGTCTTGACACAAGGAAGTTAGTTACTGGTTTTTGTGTCTTTCTTGGCGACTCTTTAATCTCTTGGAAGGCAAAGAAACAAACTACCATTTCTCGATCTTTAGCTGATGCTGAATACCGTGCTTTGGCAGCCACTACCAGTGAACTGATTTGGTTAACCCAGTTGCTTCGCGATTTTCAGATTTCTACCAATGATCAGATTGTGATTTTTTGTGATAATCAAGCGGCGATTCACATTGCCTCCAATCCCACTTTTCACGAACGTACTAAGCATATCGAAATTGATCTCCATTTCGTTCGAGATCGTGTTGCTGATGGTTTTCTAAAGCTTTTACCAGTTCGTTCATCCCATCAACTAGCTGATCTCTTTACGAAAGCTTTGCCGTCTTCCTTGATGTTTCCAGCATTGTCCAAGATGGGTGTGATTGCTCCTCACACTCCATCTTGAGGGGGAGTAACAGAGTACTAATCCAGCTGGCAGCTTAGTCAGCTTAGTCCACATTTTATGTCTTGTTATTTTAGATATTTTGTGTAACTACCTTTCCCGCCTTTTACACTTTACTGAGCTTGTTGCTTGTATAAATAAAGGTTGAGATCTCCTCTCGTGAAGATCAGAGAGTTGAATAATAAAATTGAGGTTTTCTCTCTTCCAGTTCATCTTTTCCTTGGTGCTTCAGTTTCACCATTTTTCATTCCTATTTTCATTCATCATTCAATACTCTGATAATTAGATCAATGTTTTTGGCAGACTAAATTTAGAAGATAGTGAAAAAGAAATACAGAGGAAGATATTTAAAGAAACCAAATAAGAAAACTTGGCTGGACGAGTGACTCTAGGTCGCTAGCCAAAAAATAGAAGTTCTCATGTTTAGCCTAAAAATTGTATTATCATACCATGTTGAAAATTATGAATTGTTTGTCTTCTTGTTTTGAAGTAGAAAATCCTATTTGTAGGGTTAAAAATAATTGTAATAGAAAAAATTGCGTCATAACCACAAAATCAATTATTTAAGGAAAATCATATCACACACACAATTGAGAAAATATCACGAAGAATAATTTCTATTTTTTTCGTATCTTCAACAAATCCATCTAGATGGAAACTTTTTCCACGGCAAAGAAAAAAGGGGAGAAAAAAAAAAAACACAAGGACATTGTTTCACTTGCACACACAAGTGCAAATGAAAGAATGAAGCACAAAAACACTAAAAATGAAAATAGATAAATGGTACTTGCTCCATATCAATAAATATTATAAAAGCTTTAATGCTGCCAACACTGACTAGAGTCTACCACAAAGACCCTTTGATATCTTGCTTTCCCTGTCAATTTTTAGAACAAAAGGATGGCCCTCATAAAGAATAAAAATCTTAGCCCTGTTTGACCGTCGTTAAAATAAAGTTCTTTTTTTTTTTTAAAACTTATTTTCAGTCACATCATAATTAAATATTCTGTACGAAAATCTAAAACTTTTTCCTACTCTTTAACCATATTTTCCAAAAAAAATTAGGGATTGTTCTTTTCGTATTTCAATTTCTAGTTTTGAATTTTGAATTCACTTTGAGTTTTGTATTTTGAGTGTCCATTTTGAGATTACTGAAAACACGATCTTTTTGTCATTTTGAAAAATTGTTAAAAAAGAAGAAGTTTTGACTTAGTGTTAACTGAAAACAGCGAAAATGACTTTTTGGTGTTTTCTATTTTCTTTGTAAATTTTAAACTAGTTTTTGGAAATTTGTTTCTGAAAAGAAGTAAATAAACGTGTTTTCAGTATTTTCAAAAACTGAAAAGTGAAAATGGTCTGAAAACAGCAAAGAAAACAGACTCTTACTATTTTAAAACTCATTTCCCAGAAAAAAAACTCATTTAAATGCTTGTCAAACGGGGTTTAGTGTAGGCTATGAATACTTTCTTCATATTAAAATTCTTCATTTTTGAAGTTTGGATATATAGTTCCTTAGGCAATAAGTCGATGAGTAACTATAAAAATTTTCCTATTGTGTTGTCTTCCTATAAAAATTATAACTTTAGTCCTCAAGTTATTGCCTGATTAGGAAGTTGGTCATCAACCTTTAAAAGAGCAAGTGAATCCTCAACTTTAAATTATAGTTGTTGTTAGTGAATGAAGGAATCTGTCAAAATATTTGTTAAATCATCATGTAGTCTCACATGTCAAATCTTACGATGAAGTTAGATTTCGTATCCCAACGTAGGTTGGAGGCATATTTCCAGGATAATTTAGTTGACATTTGAACTATTTCCATAATTAGAAGCTGATTGTGCCTAAAATAAAAGGTTGTGGATCAACGTGCATTTTAAAAGATTGAAGATTAACTTACTATAGGAACCAACAATGCACTTTGCCTATCAAGACATGACTGCATACCAATACAGGTAGAAGAAGGGTCTCATAAAGCATACAAATCACATGGTTAAAGGCTTTTAATGTCCACACAAATCAATTATGAAGCCAATTTGTTATCTTTTGACTGTATTCTCTAAATTATTTGAGCAAGCTGGCATTCACTTTATGTCCATTCATAAGTACGACGTTCCTTAAATTATGTCCTAGGCATACTATTATTCCAATGAATTTGTCGTGTGATGCTACATTTTTCTTTTTTCTTTCTGGCTACATTTTGGGTTGGATATTCCAAATTTGAAGAATTTGAGCACTTATGTTCAAGAATTCTCTTTATTTATATTGCATTTCGTCCATAAGATAATCAGATCAAAGTTTTGGATTATGCCTCTATTTTTCAAAACTTATTTTTCTTCAAACTCATTTTCAATCATATATTTCGTGGATCTCATAACTTCTATTAACTTTTTAACCATATTTTTCATTTACTTTTATCTAAATGACTAAATCTACTAAAAATCTAATTTTTAGTTTTAAACAAAACAAGGGCTTAGTATGATATCAAATAATTGAAAGATTTTGAATTTGAGTCTTTTTGTAAATCATTGATAAATATTTTAACACCTATTTAACAAGGTGGTATAATTACAAGAAAATTCTTCCATGGGCACAAACAATACCTACATAGAAAAAGTCATTTACCTTAAATTTCACTTGCTAAGGTAATATTCAATTGGATCTACATGCATTATGTTAAATTTTACTTCTAAGGTAAGAGCATCTTCAACAATTCTCATTATCTTAACAGGCATTTTGAAGTATAATTAAAAATAAAGAGCATTTCTTACAAGTCCAATTTGCTATTTATAGCTCATCTTTATGATTTTTTCGACGAACTATTATGGTTCACTGTTGTATTAAAAATAAGTAAGTGGACGATATTGTAAAGAAGTAATAAAGTGGATAAAGTGGATTAAGTATTTAATCTAGTTCCAACTAAATCTAACTTCAATCGAATAGCAAGACTTTCAAATAGTCTTATGTTAACAATTAAATGCATAACTACTCTACCTAATTCATCTAATTAATTGGGAAGCTTTTATGATAATTAAGTAATGACAAACACTTGGACTTGGAATTTTACTACATTCATCCTTTTAAAAATCAATTCAAGATTTAGACAACACTTATTTGTACTGTTCAGAGTTGAACGTGCATTACACGTTATTTTGAAATGCTTTATAAGTACTGTAAAAGTAATATTTAATACCAATATGTTGAGATGATTTGATGAGTCTCAAACAAACTAAAGAAAATAAAATTTAGAATAGAAATTTAAGAGAAGAAATTGTAATCTCAAAATTCAACTTTTATGATTCAAATTTTTGTGACGATAAAATACTACAAATGAACAACATTTTTACACTACATTTGTTACACAAGAATACATTGCTAATACATTAATTTAAACACCATTAAATTTCTAGATACATAAATAGAAATAAATTCATCTATAATAACTCATGATTCATGTAGATCAAAGTTCATTAAATTAAGATTCGTTGAGTCTAGATTAATGTGAATGTTAATTAATTGAGAATTAATAACACGAAATTCATACATGACAAGGATTTTAAAGTATTTATTATTATTGAAAAACGAAAGTAAGGTTTTATTGAAATAATTGTAGTAGGGTTAAGGTCGTCCGAAAATGATTCTTATTTGATGTGATATTTAATATATGATAGATTATAGATATAAAGATCCCCTAATTTGTTCAATAATTAATATCTCTCGAGTAAAATTAAATATATTCTTGCATATGACTTTCCTATATATCTATGAATGACACAAACAAGTAAAGATTAAATCATAAGAATATTAATAATATCATACAATCTATAGAAGTATATTTTTATCCCATATTAGGCTTTGTAATGATTGTTACTACATTCTATAATTCATATTTTTCTCTTAAATGTCAATAGAAATCATAAATAATTAGTGATTTAAGTAATTAAAAATGCATTAAACTTCTAACAAATGTCAAAATCTGAAAATTAGTATTAAAATATCAAAGCGTAAAGTTCAATGTTATCATAGCGTCTATACATATAGTCGAGCATCATAATAATACAATAACACGAAATGAATAGATAAAAATCACCAGAAATAAAATAGTAGAATGAAGATGAAATGAAATCTTGAATTATTGCATCTCTTCAATGGCCATGTGATCAATCTCCTTTGATGATTCTTCTTTAACCTAAGCAATTTGATATGAAAGTTGCGTGGATAGGTGTTTTGTATCAAAGCTTCTATAAAACTTGAAAGAAATATGGATTTGAAAATTTACTCCACACTCGAAAATCATTGATAATTGATCAAATGAAAGTTTCAAAAATTTGTAATTTAATCTTCAAGCTTTTCAATTGTTGAATTTAACTTTCGAAACTTGTGGATTTCTTTCAATTAGCCTCTTAATTCTTCTAATAAATCAAATAGGTATTTTCTAACAATTAAAATATTTAACACGAGATTAGGTATATGCCCGTTAGATTAATACATAATTAACCAAGTTTAAAAGCCGTGCATAAATACTCACTATAAATTTCTTTTTTTCCACTCAACTTCTCCATTGTTTACATTGTCATTTTCCTTTATTTAGTAACAAGTGTATAGGGAATTGTAAAATAATAAATGAAAGTAGTTAAATTATAATATAGAGAGTGTATTTGGCTCTTCATATTTGGAAAATCCAAATTCACTTTTTATTTTGAACTTTTAGCTATAGAGAGTATATTGGACTCTTAATATAAGGAGTTAACTATCCAAAATAAGGAGAATGAGGCTATTATAGAATCTATTGGAGATGCTCTTAGTATAATTATGACATGGAAACTAGCCTTCTGGAAAACTGTCTTGAGAATTTTATGCAAATTCTGTCTCTCGAAATAAGAATGGTTACTTCACATTCTATCACTTTGCTCCTCTTTCTTTACTTGAGCTTTTCTCTAAGTTTCACTTCTTTGCATTGATTCAAGTCTCTTTGTCCTCCATTGCTTCTGACCAGATATCCGTTACGTCATCCACTGCACATCTCTAAGTTTACAAGCGAGTTCATTCCAAACCTGGGCTGGTGTTAAGAAATTTAAATGAGGCACATATCGTGGTGTAATTGAGATTTGGACGATTTTCGTCATTGGAGATTGATCGTCCACGACAATGAAAAGCTGAGGGATCATCTTTCTCTTTATAAAGGTTGTATACAAACTTACTACAGCGAAATAAATTAGAAACACCAACATTGCAATTTTCTCCATCCGGACAAGACTCGAAGAGATCCAAACAAATCATGTATATATGAAGCCAATTTGCATTCTTTACTGTATTCACTTCATTATTTGAGCAACTTGGCAGTCACTTTATATCCATTCTAGGTTGGTCCCATATGTTTTAATGTCAGCATGATTTCCAGAGTTCCTTGGACTTTTATCCCAGGTATACAACTGGTATTCCAAGTACTTAGGGTGCCACATTTTTTTTTCTTTTCTTTTTGGATAGAATAAATAAAATGCTTGTGGATGGGAAAATACAAATTCGAAGATTTTGAGCATTTTTTAAAAGAATTGATAAAAAATTCTTCTTTATTTAGATTGAGTTTTTGCCATCCTGTTAACTAGATCAAGGTTTTAGATGATGGGATGTGATCTATTATGATATCAACGAATTCGAAGATTTTACATTTGACTCTTGTCGTTAATCATTTATAGAAGTTTTATGCATCAAATATTTATCCACAGCGTCATAGTTACAAAAAAGGCAGTTCTTATCAACATTATTTTCTTTCTTATATCCATGTACCACAATTCTTTGGCCCTAAATGCAAAAAATTATGCCCCCGTATGATATGGATTAAAATCATATTTTTAGTAAATTTTGAATGAAGTTTGTGAAATGAATATTTGAAAAGTTTTGAGTTCTATAAAATATGTGGTTAAAATTAATGATTAATTTGATTTAGGGTCCGTTTGATTGCAAATGTGGAAAATGGGTGGAAATAAAATATTTTACAGGGAATTGAATTGCCTAGAAATCATTTTACTGGAAATTGTAATTAATTGTGTTTGATTGATATAATTTTCAACTTGGAAAATGTTGAAAGTTTGGTGTCCGTTTGACTTCATTTTTCATGAAAATTGTCAATTAAAGTGATAATTTTTCTGCCATTGGGTTTAAAATTTGTTCCAATTGCCAAAAAGTAAAAAAAAAAAAAAAAAAAATCTGAAATTTTTTTTTACCATATCGAATATCATTCGTTTGGCTTTGTTTTACATGAAAATTGTCAATAGAAGTGAGAAATTTTTTTATCATTGTGTCTACATTATTTTCTAATTGCCAAAAAAAAAATAAAATGGAAAGCTAGAAAACGAAAACCCAGCCAACCCATAAGAAAAAAATTCCTTTCACACATGGAAAGGGGCGCGTGGCTAGGGAGGGGAGAAAACCATTTCTTGGGAAAATGAACACCATCAAACACTACAAAAACATGGAATTGGAAAAACTTTTCCCTTTTCTAGGAAAAATGAACACTATCAAACACTGCCTTAGATATTAATCACCAGGATAGGTCTCTTCAATTTTGCTCTCGAAGATTCAAGTATAAATATGGCCCGGAAACTATGTCCTAGCAAAACCTATCTTGTTGATTCTATGCACACTCTCTCTCACTAGAAAAAAAAATGGCTACTTCACTTTCTATCACTTTTCTCCTCTTCATTCACTTGGCCTTTTCTCTCTTCTTTTGCGTCAACTCAAGTCTATTCATCATCCATTGCTTCCGACCAGATCAAGTTCTGGTCGGAAAATGTACACAACAAAATGCCAGATTCTGTCTTCAAAAAACTATCCCCGTTAACAAAAAGGGATTGCGATTATTACAAAAAAATGATATCCAAAAACGATTTCTCAGAAAATCCCAGTTTTTGCACACTTGTTAAACTCTCTTGTTCATCCAAATTAATCAATTTTCAGCCACAAGACAATGCGGTATACGCGAAGACCAATACGTATAATTGTGTTCATTCCAATAAGGAAGAGAAATCTTAAGAAATTGAAGAACTAAACCAGCAGCACAGGAAATTAAAATCAGCAACACAGATCAACATGAACCAGCAGAAATAAAATGAAAAGAATGAAACCAGCAGAGTAATGGAAGGGGCAGAACATCAGAAACTAAATGATAGATTCAACATGTAAAACACATTGAAGGAACATGATGAAGAAGGAGATTTATTATTCATCAAATGCTCAATTGTAAAGGTGATTACATAGCTCTATTTATAGAGTAATCTAACAAAGTAACTACAATAAGAAGGATCTAGAAGAGGCTAGAATCTGAAGGGCAGGAGTTGAACGTGAGCTGAGGGAATGCTGAACATGTGAGCTGGTGTGCTGGGAATTTCTGTTGATCCATGTGCTGAGCTGGAGATGCAATTCCAACAACAAATTTTCTTACTTCAGGATCTTAGTTCTTACAGAAGGAAATAAATTCCATCTCTCAGATTTAGATGAAAAAATTCCAAATCGAGCATTTCTCCCTCAAGAAATAGCATCAAAAATTTCTATCAGCAGAAAAAGCATAACAAAACTATTTCCCCAGTCCTTTGAACTGTCAAAAAATTCTATGGAAACAACACTTTCTCATTGCAATGCAGAAGCTATAAAGGGAGAAATCAAGAATTGCCCAAAATCCCTTGAAGAAATGATTAGTTTCTCAAAGTTTGCCTTAGGCAAAAACAGGTTACTTGCACTGGCTTCACAACGCACAAAAAAAAGTGACTTCCTGTTAAGAAAGATCAAGAAATATGATAGAAAGAAAATAGTGGCCTGCCATGAAGTTTATCTTCCCTTTGCAGCCTATTTCTGCCATTCAATCTCTTCAACTAAAATCTATGCTGTAGACTTGGTTGAACCCGAGACTCGACTCCCAGTTAGCACTGTGATTGCAATATGTCATATGGATACCTCAGCTTGGCCTGCAAATCATGTGGCTTTTAAGATTCTGAAATTCTCCCCTGGAGAAGGCGAGGCATGTCACTGGATGTCGAACATTGATCTTGCATGGATTGCCGTTGACTAGACTGTATGAAATTGGAATGTGTGTACTCATCTGCAGCAATGAAGTAGATGTAGTTCTTGAGCAGTAGAGGAAACTCGGTCAACGTGGCTTGTAAATTAAGATTGTATTAAAGCTTGAATTCAGTAGGTTTGTGCAAGAACGACATCTTTATTATCATCAAATTATATAATAAATTGATGGGCAGAGGTGATCTATAAGTGTACCTTATTCATTGCTACTCTGCAATGTTGAGAAAATCAGAGTTCAAATCCTATAGATTTGAAGTATGTTTGCAAATATAATTATGATATTTACCTTCAAATATGGAAACAAAGATGTTCTACCCATAACCCATAGTGTGTGAATTGCACCTATCTTGGTCATTCAAATATATAGACGAAGATGTTCCGTTCCACCCATAGTCTGTGAATTACACTTATCTTGGCCATTAAAAGTAGTATTTGGAAGTGATTATTATGTGCTTCATACTTAATCATACTTGTTTATTGATTATTTTAGGAGAAAATAGATTTTGGATGAGAACGGATGAAAAGAAATGATAACTTTTCAAAAATGAGTAAAGTTGGACATATTTTAGATGTTGGGAGTCTTGGGACCAAGGAATCAAGTTTGGAAGTTGAAAGACTTTAATTAAAATATATAAGGATTCAATCCGAACTAAAAAGGAAACATGGACCAATTTAAACAAGAAAAAGTATAATTTTCAGCAATTTGGAATATCCTAAATTGACTAAAATTATGCTTTTCTATCAACTTGGAACTCTATCCTAAATTAAGGTCTAAAATATGAATATTTTATTCATAATTAAGGGAGGCTAGATATGCAATATTGAGGCAAAATTATACATTCAAATACATCAAACCCTCAAGATTTGTATTTCAATTTAGGATCTAAAGATTGAAGAACACAATTAGCTAGGAGATATACCTACTTTAAAGAGAAGATTAATAATCCATTATTGAAAATTGGGTGTCAAAGAACAACTTTAGGTGTCTTTTCTCTATTCATTGTATTGAACTAGATGACTTTTTTATCCTTTCATTTTTTTATTCCACAATTATGAATGGATAAATAATTGATTGTTATGATGCACGATGTAGATTATATTTAATATTTATTTAATTCAAAAGATTTAATTTAAAAGATGTAACTCTGCTGTATGTTAATTGCTTAATGTCTTTACTTGACATTTAGTTGCTTGATCACCAATTGACAGGTTTAAGGACAATATTGAGAACAAAATAAGATATATTTGTTTAGATCATGCAATAGGTGACATGTTTTTATTAGAGAACGAGAGATAATTATAGCCTATGCAATCTTAATTGAATTCCTACAAATTAATGCTTTTACATGTGTGTGAATTTATATAGACATATAATAAACTTGGGTATGTGAATAGGGCTAGTTTTGCTCAAGAAAGACTATTGGCTATCATTGGTTAATTCGGTTTATTAAAACGTATAAAAAAGGGGCTGAATGATGCTGGATTGAATGAATGTTAATAGCCTATGTGAAATCGGAATCATAAAAGATCTCCACAAATTAAATTAGTTAGGTTAAATTAGATTAGTTTAGTATACTTAGTGGGTTAATTATCCCATTAGTCACTGAACTTTACCAAAGGTTTCCAGCAGCTCACTAAACTTCAAAAGTTACGCGGTTAGTCACTAAACTTTGAAAACTGTAATCCCATCCATCACTCAACAAACGCCTGTTACAAAAATTGACGGGAATGATGACGTGGATAACAAAATAAAGTAGGTGGCACGTTTGTGGGAGTAAATCATGCCAAGTAAGGAAGTTGCTACTGATGTGGATTTTTTTAAAACCTAAAACACGATTTCATCTCAAAAAAAAAAAAAAAAAAAAAAGACGAAACAAAACAAAAATGGACAACAGTGTATCAATCATCACATTCACACGACTTCAACCCCCCCAAACACTCAAACCCGACTTTCCCCAAATGAAGCCCTAATTCTCGTTGCCGGCGAAATTGAGAGGTGGTGGCTGGCGCACAACCGACAATAGCCGCCGAACACCTGAATTCCGTCACCAAAAACATAAATTGGCAGCTTCATCATCCATGACGCCAACCGGAGAAGCCCTAAAATCGCCTGCACTTGCTGAAGAAGCGGTCGCCTCCCCCAATCTATACAACTATGGCTAAAGAAAAACCAGCAGGTTAGAAAGAATAATCTCCATCTACTCTTGAATTACCTTGTTGCAGTAGTGTACAATTTGCAGGCGAGTTGTAATAGATTTTTTGTTAATTAAACTGTAGATATTCATTTCGACCCCGATGCGTACTTGAATGACTCAGACTTCAATGACACGGACAATGATGTGTATGATGATGATGACATCTTGTTTGAGCGTAACGTGACCAAAGGTATCGAAATGGATATGATTCCTAAAATAGAGGATGAACAAGCTTCTGACTCAGATAGTTCTTCACATGCATCTTCGGAGGAGTTAAACTTTAGAAGTGGTTTGGAGTCAGAGGAGAACAATGGTCAACTGATATTTCCTAAATATAATGCTGAAAATAGGATGAAGAATCCACATTTTGAGGTTGGATTACTGTTTTCTTCATTCGAGGAGTTGAAATCTGTTTTGAGGACTTATGCGGTGTTCAATCAGGTTGAACCTATTTTCAAGAGAAATGATAAAGATCGGGTTCATTGCGTATATAAAGAGGGATGCACTTGGAGGTGTGGGCATCTAAGGTACAAGGTAAAGAAACTGTTCAGATTAAAACATACGATCCCGAACACACGTGTTTTAAAGTTCGAACGAACAAGTATGCAACATATAAATGGCTCGCGGAATACTATCTAGATGATTTTAGAGCTGATCCAGAATGGAAGACAAGACATTTTAGGAGTACCGTGAGAAAGGATTTTGGTTTACACATTACCAAGGTAGTATCTTGGAATATGAGAAAATATGCCAAGGTTTTAGTAGAAGGGAGCGATGAAGAACAATTTGCATTATTACGGTGCTACGGGGCTGAATTGAGAAGAACAAACCCCTGGTTCAACTGTGATAATTTCTGAAGTAGATGTGTTTAGGGGCATCTACATTTACATAGCGGCATGTAAGAGAGGATTTCTACAGGGTTGTTGACGTTTTGTGAGCTTAGACGGATGTTTTTTGAAAGGAAAATATGGTGGACAGTTGCTTGCAGCAGTTAGGGTTGACGCCAATGATTGTATATATCCAATTGCGTATGCTGTAGTTGAGAAAGAGAACACAGTTCTTGGCGTTTGTTTCTAACATTGTTGTCTGACGACCTTTCTATGGAGAATTGGTTGTTCGTGACCTTCATGAGTGATAGACAGAAAGGTCTAGTGAATGTTGTTGTCGATTTATTTTCGGAAGCAGAACACAGGTTTTGTGTTAGGCATATGTATCCGAATTTTTTTCGAAGCGACTTCAAGAGAAAGCACTTGAAAGATTGTTTGTGGAGTGCTGCAAAAGCAAGCCATTTAGCATCTTTCAAGTATTGGATGACGAAGATTGAAGCAGTTAGCCCGAATGCATATGGATAGTTAAATGCCAAATCAGCGACTGAGTGGAGTAGGTCTCACTTTTTGGATCAGTCAAAGTGCGAAATGCTCCTTAACAACTCATGTGAATGCTTCAACAAATTTATTTTTGAGGATAGAGATAAATCGGTACTTACGATGTTGATAGGCATTCAAACGAAATTGATGCGTAGAATTCAAGTGAAACGGGACAAACTCAAAAACTACAACAAATCAATATGTCCTAAAATCCAAAAGATTCTGGAGAAGCACGCTGATGCAGCCCGTGAATGCATCTTGAGTTGGAATGGGGTAAATCAATATCGAGTGGAGTGTTCGAATGGCGAATATGTAGTTGATGTGGAGAAGCGCACTTGTGCTTGTCGGAGATGGGACATATCTGGGATTCCATGTCTGCATGCAACTGCTTGCATTTTGGACAAAGGACACGAGATAAAGGATTACGTGTCTGAATGGTTTACAGTTGAAACATACAACACCATTTATGAACCTGTTATATCTTCTATCAATGGTAAAGCATTGTGGCCTGAGAGTGACCAACCCCCTGTACTACCTCCACCTTGGTACATTGCTACAAGAGGTAAGAAACAATCAAAAAAAAGGAAGGGGCCTCAGGAAATTGAATCCTGTCAATCACAATCACAATCACAGACCCGAGTGTCACTAAAGAAGGGTGTTGTGTTTATGACATGCTCGACTTGTGGGGAGAAGGGTCACGACAAACGGTCCCATAAAGGGAAACATACAACACAAACTGGGACAAGTGCACATGAGGTAAATAAAATGTACGTCTGCTTTTGCATTTAAACTGAACTGATGACATTAGGTTAATTTGAAAGTCCACTTATATAAATCATGTTGTACATTTCTTAGGTTGATCAACCAGTTACTGATTGCTGAAGAAAGGGTTAAGGATGGAAGCTAGTGTTGCCACATAATTTACTGGATCAAGAAGACTGATGCAACAACTTTTTTGTCTTTTGTTATTTTGGGATGCTGGGATATGACTCTATAAATGCTAGGATGCTAAAATGTCTTTTGTCTATTAATCATAGCCAGTAGCTAGTAGCCAATAGCTACAGTTTGTAAATCATTTTGTAAATCAGAGCCAGCTGGGATGCTGGGATATGACTTTGTAAATCCTTTTGCTGGTAGCCAGTGGCCAAAGTTTGAACTATGTATTTACAGTTTGTCATGTATGGCAATGCTTTTGTTAGTCTCCTTTATCCTTTTTTGCTACATATTATTTGTATTGACTATGAAGAACATAAATGAGAACTTGCAGATAGAAAGTTAAATCGATGGATACAACTAACATTTATAAAGTTTAACATTAAACAAATTACATTACAGTTTAAGCATTTAGCTTACAACACTAGGTAAAAAGGATTCCTACAACAGCAAACCAACACCTCTCTACACCACACAGCGAGACCACATAACTACAACACAATCAGCTAACCAACACCTCTTTACACCACATAAATACAACATAGCTACTCTATCATCCCAACCAACACGTAGTTGCACTGCTTAAGCATTCAGCTTAAATAACTGCAATCAACAGAAACAATAATAACCAACAAGGTAAAAAATATTATCCCCACGCAGCTTTGCAACCTCATTTCGAAGATCATATTTCACGTGTAAGTCGTCACCATCTTCATCTCCATCAACTTCACGAATCTATAAGTCGTCACCATCTTCATCTCCGTGTAAGTTGTCACCATCTTATACCCATGGTTGTACAGATTCGGGGAGGCAACATATGCTCAATGGAGGTGAGCTACTGGTCTGGGAAAGGAAAATTGAGGGTGAGGCGTGCACCGTTCGCGACCAAAGCAAGCCAGTGCAAGCGATTTTAGGGCTTCTCCGGTTGGCGTCTTGGATGATGAAGCTGCCAATTTATGGTTGTGGTGACGGAATTCAGGTGTTCTGCGGCTATTGTCGGTTGTGCGCCGGCCACCACCTCTCAATTTCGCCGGCAACGAGAATTAGGGCTTCAATTTGGGGGAAGTCGGGTTTGAGTGTTTGGGGGGGGGGGGGGGGGGTTGAAGTCGTGTGAATGTGATGATTTATACACTGTTGTCCATTTTTGTATTTTTTTTTAGTTGAAATCGTGTTTTAGGTTTAAAAAAAATCCACATCAGTAGCAACTTCCTTACTTGGCATGATTTACTCCCACAAACGTGCCACCTAATTTATTTTGTTATCCATGTCATCATTCCCGTCAATTTTTTGTAATAGGCGTTTGTTGGGTGATGAATGGGATTACAGTTTTCAAAGTTTAGTGACTAACCGCGTAACTTTTGAAGTTTAGTGACCTGCTGGAAACCTTTGGTAAAGTTCAGTTACTGATGGGGTAATTAACCCATAATTAGTTAAAAAAAACTTGTTTTGATAAGTTTTTACTACATTAATTTAGATTAAAGCTAGATTTAACATAAAAATTGATAGTAAGTACTTAGTCTTTGTGAGTATGATACTTGCACTCAAAATTCACTATTATTGCTTGTCACGTTTCACACACTTGGTTGATTGTAAACAATAAATTGGTTAATTTGTGACTAAAATAATATGTGACCAATTATTTAAGATTGTAACCAATAAATTGGATATTTTGTGACCGATAACTTGTGACCAATAAATAATAAGTGATATAAAAATTTGAGTTACAACTTATAAAGTTTGTGATTTGTGATCGATAAATAAATTGTAATCTATAATTTTTTTTTTATTTGTGACCTATAAGAATTTTTATTCGTAACTGAGATAAATAATTTGTGACCAAATATAATAAAATTGTGATCTTAATATATTTAATTAATTATTTCATAAATGCAATTTAATTAATATCCGATTTTTAAAGTTTTAAACCTTATTTCTTAATTTTGAAATTGGAAATACTTAAATCTCTTAAATATGAAGTTTTTCCTAATAATAAATACTTGTCCATTCCCGTCATGGCCCGATGTCGATAACCATGGACATATTGTAACACTGTAATATAAATGTCCAAACATTTTTTAACATAGAACTTATAAGTAAATCTAGTGGACTTCATAAAAATTTGAAGTCAATTCTGTATCTTAGGCTAGAATTACATCTCTCAATAGTGAACTAAGAGTTCATTTTCTTTCCGAAAAAATTAGTGATCACATTTAATATACTGCATTCCTATGCATCCATTTAACTTGAGAAATACTAACTTGATGCCTAACGCGTAAATAGATGAGCGTCAAAGTAATATGACATGACGCCAAAAATATTGATGGCCGTCGATGCGGAACTTTTGTAAACTTGTATCATATTTGGTTTGGAAGGGTTGGCCTATGCTATACAATGAAAATCCATGTATGTCATCAGATAAAGAGATATAACACAATATCGACCAATAATCTCGTTGATTTCGTGAAATTCTGAGAGATCAAAATATAGTTTGAGCTTGTGATTGTCCACCTCTTAGTAGGGTAGAAATCATGAGGCATAGGTAGATAGGCTTATAGAGGGAGTACTAGATATGGATACAAGTTCACTAACTTGTAGTTCATCCCTTAGTATGAATTTTGAAGATTGTTTATGATTTATTATGAGTTCATTTTCTATTTAAAAAGTTTTTTGGTTTATGGTGAGGCTTACGCCTCGTCTCATGGAAGAAAAATGTTTAAGAATATCCAATGACACCTTGTTTAAACATCGATTGTCCGAGCTTGGTGCAACAGCCCTTTTGGGGAAATGGTCAGAAAATATGTCAGGGATAATATGGGTGATTTTGTCCCAAAAGCTTGATGAAATAGAGATGGGAACCTCCTGATCATGCTTTGGGATTGCTGGCGAAACAGAAATGTGGTCAAATTTCAGGGCCTCAAGCGTGATCCATGTAAAATATACCTAGAGTCGGGTCTGCTATCAAAATGAGTATCAATTGGTTAGGAAATAATCATGCTACATGTACATCATCTTTTACATCTTTCTTTACATTGTGGCATATGACAAAATACCGTTTGGACAGTTTAAAAACGAAAACAGTTTTTTCGTCCACAATTTTCCAAAAACGAAGACAATGCAAAAAACAATGTCAACCAAAGAATATACATTTAGCATTATTGGTTAGGAAATCGGTGGATCGTTGTGGTGTCGTCAGTACAATTGCGTTTTGTATTGGTTTAGTAGTATAGGAAGTAGAATACTGTTGACGATTTTCAATTTTTATTATATTGGCTTCTTTTGGGATTTTGTTTTTTGTGAATGAAGTGTAGAGAACGGAAAGTTATTTTAAATTTATGAGAGGCCAATTTAAAATAAGTGAAAGATAATAACTGCTCGAAAGCTAAATGGGAAATTAGTGTTAACTGAGGCATGAAAGATAGAAAAGATTCGCAACCACTTTTATAATTTTGATTTGATAGCTAAGGCCCGTGTGAGCCTCATTTTTGAGGGAAAATATGTTTTGCGATAGTAATTTTTTGAAAAAATTGTGGTTCAAAAATAGAAAAAATTTTATTTTACGTGTAAAATTATTTTATGAGAAATTGTGTGGTTGAAAATGAATTTTAAATAAAATGAATTTTGGGAAAATTGAGCTCAAACATTGGCTAAATGATTATTCTTTTTCCAACTCCTTTGAATTTTATTTCTTTTCTTTATATTGTCGCTTTTCAGAATTCTTCTCACTACTTCACATGCATTTGTCTTGGATTGTAGGGATATTTAAGTGTTTTTGTTTTTTTATGCATTTTTCAAAATGAAAGAAAATGAAACATATAAGACAACAATTCGTAACAAAAAAGATGATGATTTTCTCGGTGATTATATGACATTCTACAACAAATGGGAATTTACTATGATACTAGATGTAGATTCTACTATAGATAAATTTTATGCTATACATTCTCGTCTGGCACAACTTTAACACATAATGTTATATTATGACTTTTTTTGTTACATTTGAATTTTAGATCGTCATAAAATATGATGAACATTGTAAAGATTCTAATCAGAACACACCAGAATAGTGTCTCCATATTGTCTTATGCATAGACTGGTTACAGTGGATAGAACAAAAGGATGACCCTCATAAAGAATAAAAACCTCAAGTGTTAGAGGCTATCAATACTGTTCTCATATTAAAATTCTTCATTTTTGAAGTTTGGAGAAATAGTTCCTTAGGCAATAAATTGATGAGTAACTATGCAATTTTTCCTTTTGAATTGTCTTACTGGAAAAATCCTACCATTACTCCTCGATTTGTTACCTGATTAAGAAGTTGGTTATCAACCTTTAAAAGAGAGAGTGAATCCTCAACTTTTCATTGCAGTTGTTGTTAGTGAACGAAGGAATATGTAAAAATATTTGATTATCATCACTTAATCTCACTTGTCCAACCTTACGAATTTAGATTTCGTCTCCCAACCTGGTATGGTGTCGCGAAATTTGAAGGCATATTTTCGTGATGATTTAATTGAGATTTGGACTATTTCCATAATTGGAGGATGATTGTGCCTAAAATGAAAGATTGTGGATCAACATGCTCTCTCAAAGGTCGAAGATTGACTTACCATGCTAACCAACAATGTACATTCCCTATCAGGACATGACTGCATATCATTATAGGTAGAAGAAGTCTCATAAAGCCAATTTTGCTATCTTTTTACTATGATCTTTAAATTATTTGAGCTTGTAGGCACTCGCTTTATGTCCATCCATGGTCAGTCCCATATTTTAACATCAGCATGACCAAAAATTCATAATTATGATGTTTCTTGAACATTTTTTTTTGGCTACATTTTGGGTTGGATAATCCTAATTTGAAGAATTTGAGCACTTTTGTTCAAGAATTTTCTTTATTTAGATGGTATTTTGTCCCTCTGATAGTTAGATCAAAGTTTTTGGCCGACCAAATTCAGAATACTGAAAAAAATGAAAAAATAAAAATAGGGAGGAGAATATCTAAAGAAACCAAACAAGAAAACCTGGCTGGACGAGTGGCACTAAGTCACTCTCCGGATAATTGCAGCTGGCAAGCAACATTTATGTTGGAAGGCAGATAACCTGTGATGGCAAAGTTATGGTGCACTTTGTCGTCCCTTCGGGAGTCCTATCCGCAGGTCGTAAAGGGAGGACCACGGGGAGGAGAACCGCTTCCCAAATATCCGACCCAAGTGTGTATAAGTTGTGACTGCATCCGAATTTTTCCGGGTGGCGAACTAGGGGGGAAGACCGCCACTCCTCAAGATTAGTCAGGCGAAACTCAAACACTTGAGTCATCCAAAATAAAAAATAAAAAAATAACCATAATAGAAAAGATTGTGTCATAATCACAAAATCAATAATTAAGGCAGAAGATCCACGCACAATTGGAAAAATATCACGAAGAATCATGTCAATTGTTTTCCATACCTTCAACAAATACTTCTAGATGGAAACTTTTTCCACAATAAAGAAAAAAGGGGAAATGAAAAAAAAAAAAAAACACACACACACACACACAAGGGCAAATGATCATGATCTTTAAAATCAAAGGTTGTGGATAAACGTGATCGTTAAAAGGTTGATGATGAACTTACTATGCTAACCAAAGAATGCACTTTCCCTTTCAAGACATGACTGCATACCAATAGAGGGACAAGAAGGGTCTCACGAAGCATGAAAATCAAAGGCTAATGGTTATTAATTTCCACACAAATCAATTATATATGAAGCCAGTTCGTTATCTTTTTACTGTATTGTCTAAATTAGTTGAGCAAGTTGGCATCCATTTTATGTCCATTCGTGGTCGGTCCCATAATTTAACATCAGTTATGACTAAAAATTCATAATTACAACGTTCTTTAAATTCTGTCCCACGTATACCATTTTTCCAATTAATTTGGCATGTGATGCTACATTTTTGTTTATTTTCTTTTGGCTACACTTTTGGGTTGGATAATCCAAATTTGAAGAGTTTCAGCACTTAGGCCCTACTTGATTGTAACGAATGCCATGGAAAATATCATATTTGAGGAAAACGAATTTCACTTTGACCGTTTGATTATAACGTGGAAATGAAAATCGAATTCCAAGGTACAATCACTTTAATCTTCACTTTCTTTGCTTTTATGGAAATGAAACCGAATTCCAAGACAAACACTTTAATCTGCATTTTGGGTTGGATAATCCAAATTTGAAGAGTTTGTGCACTTAGGCCCTACTTGATTGCAACGAATTCCATGGAAAATATCACATCCGAAGAAAACAAATTCTACTTTGACCGTTTGATTGTAACGTGGAAATGGAAATCGAATTTTAAGGAACAACCACTTTAATCTGCATTTTGAGTTGGATAATCCAAATTTGAAGAGTTTGTGCACTTAGGTCCTACTTGATTGCAACGAATTCCAAGGAAAATATCACATCCGAGGAAAACGAATTCCACTTTGACCGTTTGATTGTAACGTGGAAATGAAATCGAATTCCAAGGCACAACCACTTTAATCTGCATTTTCTTCGTTTTCATGGAAATGAAACCGAATTTCAAAGCACAATCACTTTAATTTGCATTTTGGGTTGGATAATCCAAATTTGAAGAGTTTGAGCACTTAAGGCCCTACTTGATTGCAACGAATTCTATGGAAAATATCACATCCGAGGAAAACGAATTTCACTTTGACCGTTTGATTGTAACGTGGAAATAGAAATTGAATTCTAGGCACAACCACTTTAATATAGATTTTTTTTTGTTTTCATGGAAAACAAATTTTTATGGGTTTTGTGAATTTTTATTTTCCAACTAACATGGAATTGAAATTCCTTTCCACATTTGACTATCAAATGGACCCTTAATGTTCAAGAATTCTCTTTATTTATATTGCATTTTGTCCACTGATAATTAGATTAAAGTTTTGGAGATAATATTTCATTTAGCCCATTTTGGCCCCCAATTTTTAAATTTATTATTCTTCTTCACTCATTATTTTCAACTACACGTTTCGCGTGGCTCATAACTTTTATTAACTTTTCAACCACTATTTTCATTAACTCTATCTAAATCTACTAAAATTCTGATTTTTAACTTTAAACAAAATAGGGGCTTAGAATGATATCAAAGAATTTGAAGATCTTGAATTTGAGCCTTTTTGTAAATCATTTGTAAGTATTTTAACACCAAATATTTAACCAAGCGGTATAATTACAAGAAAATTCGTCCATCGGCACATACAATATATCAAATTTTAATTGGACCTACATGTAAAAAGTTGTTTATCTTAAACTCCACTTTCTAAGGTAATATTTAATTGGACCCGCATGCAAAAAGTCCTTTATCATAAATTTTTCTTCTAGGACAAGAGAATTTTCAACAATTCTCATTATTTTAAAGAGCATTTTGAAGTATAATTAAAAATACAGAGCATTTTTTTACAAGTCCAATATGCTACGTATATTTCATCTTTATTTTGATTTTTTCGACAGACTATTATGGCTTACTGTTGCGTTAAAAGTTTGCAAGTGGGCAATATTATAAACAAGTAATAGATTGAACATAAGAATTCGGGTTATCGTTCCCATGAGAACTATGTATTTAATCTTATTTCAATTAAATCTAAATTTAATTGAATAGCAAGACTTTGAAAGAGTTCTGTGTTAACAAGTTGAACTCGTTTTAATGGTTGTCACACAGGGGCTTAGTGTTAGAGGCTATCAACACTTTCTTCATATTAAAATTCTTCATTTTTGAAGTTTAGATAATAGTTCCTTAGGAAATTAATTGATGAGCAAGTGAATCCTGAACTTTAAATTATAATTGTTGTTAGTGAATGAAGGGATCTGTCAAAATATTTGTTAAATCATCTTTCTGTCTCACATGTCCAATCTTACAAAGTTAGATTTCGTATCCCAACCTAGGTTGATGCTTAAAAATTTGGAATGAGGCATATTTTCGGGATAATTTAGTTGAGATTCGAGCTATTTCCATAATTGGAGGCTGAATATTGTGCCTAAAATGAAAGATTGTGGATCAGTGTGATCGTTAAAAGGTTGAAGATTAACTTACTACACGAACCGACAATGCACTTTCCCTATCAGGACATGACTGCATACCAATTGAGGTAGAAGAAGGGTCTCATGAAGCATGAAAATCAAAGGCTAAGGGTTATTAATTTCCACACAAATCAATTATTTATGAAGCCAGCTTGTTATCTTTTTACTGTATTCTCTAAATTATTTGAGCAAGTTGGCACCCATATTTTAACATCAGTTATAACTAAAAATTCATAATTATGACGTTCCTTAAATTATGTCCTAGGGATCTTATTCCAATGAATTTGGCATGTGATGCTACATTTTTATTTTTTTTCTTTTGACTACATTTTTGGGTTGGATAATCCACATTTGAAGAATTTGAGCACTTATGTTCAAGAATTCTCTTTATTTATATTGCATTTTGTCCATCTCATAATTAAATTAAAGTATTGGAGATAATATTTCATTTAGCCCCCATTCTCTTAAACTTATTTTTCTTCAAACTCATGATTTTCAACCACACGTTTCGTATGGCTCATAACTTTTCTCAACTTTTCAACCACTTTTTTCATTAATTTTTATTTAAATCTACTAAAAATTTGATTTTAATTTCAACAAAACAGGGGCTTAGTATGATATCAAAGAATTGGAAGATCTCGAAGTTGAGTCTTTTTGTAAATAATTTGTAAATATTTTAACGCCAACTATTTAACCACGCGGTATAATTAGAAGAAAAATCATCCATGGGCACATACAATATATCAAATTTAATTGGACATGTTGACCCTGTTTTCCGTAATAGTTGTGGACAACAGATGTCGGCCCACTCGTGTCCACGCAAGCAAATTTCAACACATTTTGACCAGAGATTTAGACGGAAAACGGCAGCGTTTATGGACACGTGTGAGATGTTCTACGACACGAGACAACAATGTTTGAGCACTGGCAACTTGATCAAAGATGATTGCATTAAAACAAACAATCACGAACAACTCAACCGAAGTAAAAATAATCTAATCTCAAGCAAATGAATATAGAATTAGCAAGAGAGAAGATCATGTATGTCTTTTTTTGTATAAAGAGTTACATTATTTACAAATGTTATAAGAGTTGCTTATTTATAGAGTTCTGGCCGACGTGGTAGCTGTTGGATAAGAACCATGTAGCCTCATCTCCCAAACTAAAGCCTCGCATCACACAGTGTGCTATACATTTAATAGGTAGACAACGGGTCAACCACCATACACCCTAGGCTGACAGTCCCTTACATTCATTATTGTAAACGTTACATCAATCATTTTTAGAGATTGCCCACATATCATTTAAAAGACAACAAGTGCTTCAACCTAAAAGGGAGTTTTGGATGGAGCAAGGGCATCAGCTAAAGAGAGCTTTGGAACAAAGAGCATCAGCTTCTTCATTGACTTCTTTATTTTAACCGATTCCTTGTCTCCACGTGGACTATGATGTGGTCTTCATTGGAGCATCTGTGGCGAAGCGTAATACTAGTCCCCCAAGTCTTTCCATGATTATTCATGTAATGTATGGACTTCGAAAAATAAATTTTTTGTTGGATTGGTTATTTTTTCAACACCTTATTTGTACAACACCAGTCCCCCAAGTATAAATATGAATATTTATATTATAATTAGAGTTTGAAAGTAGAATTATTATGAGTTACTCGAGGTACTTATCATGGGTGTTGTCCAAAGCCGTCTGTAAAAAAGTAGTTTCTGGTTATTTGGAAAAGGTTGGAAAGCATAAGTTGAGGTCCCTTTATCCGAGGTTGTTTGCTCAGAAGTGGTTTTGAATATCTGAGGCCTTGTTGAAGCTATTCATATTGAGGTTGAGGTAGTGTACCCCTGTTATTTGCTAAGGCTGTAATGCATTAATTCTGAAGAGGTGTGTTTTTTGAAACGTTAGAAACACGAGATGTCCTCAATTATTGCTCCCAAATGATTTGCTGTCATGTACATTTTCAAGAAGAGACAGTTGAAGATGTTCAACTTTTCATACACACAACCGTCGTCTCATTTAATAAACAATGATGACTGTTGCAGACGTATTGCATAGGAGACAGACGCAGTAGCACGCATGATACTGACGCACTGATCTAGACCGTAGAATGAGAAACTACAAACATGATGGATGGCTCAGATTGAATCTTAAATGAACGGTAGTGATTAATGACCTCCACCTATAAAAGGCTACAGTTTTGGGTGAAAATCACTTTGTTTTTGCGAACAATTAAACTCTAAAAAACTCTCGTTCTTCAATTTTACTGAAATCCTTTCGGTCACTTTCACGGACTCCGGCCACATTTTTTAGTGATTTTGTTCAACTTTGTAAGTATTTTAAACTTCTTTGATTTTAAATTTTATGGCTTCTTCACATTCTGATGGGAGACTTGGATATCAGTACTGTAGCGTGTGAGATGAGGGTTGCCATAACTTATACGGTTGACCTCGTCCAAGCCATTTAGGTTGGTTAAAATGCTTTGTCCATAAGGGAAGGTTGGGTAGATTACGAAGCAGGTTGAGGAGCTACCAAAATTCCTTCAAATGTAACCACAGTCCACCTTGTAGATATAACGAAGAAATAGTGCATTCCATATTATATAGAATTCATAGCCCCTTCTCCTGACGAGCAAGCTTGCTTTCCTAGGCATGGGTGCGTCAATGTTAGTGAGTTTCTTCTGAAGGGGGACTTCGTTTGCCCCTTTATCCCTTCTTTAGAGTCGTACTTAGGTCGTACAGGTTGACATCTATCCAGCTAATCTCCAGTGCAAGGGTCCAACTAGTGGCGACATATTTCTTATGGAAAGAGACCTCCTTAGGCAAGGATATGCCCCTCCATGTCTTCCAATCTATCCTCCAACCTAGGGTCTAGGGTAAAGAGGATTCTAAGGGTTGGTATTCTCTGTGTCCATGGGGGGCCATTCTCCTTTTGTCATAGGTCTTCCTTCCTCCATTAAGGGGTGGAAGGAGACCTGGTCTTGGGTCAGAGGGCAATACAGACCTGTGTGGGTGACAAGGCCCCTTATGTGATAGTGCCAACCAGTTATTCCGAAGCTAGTGAGTATTTGTTACTTCAATTTCATGTTTCTTAACTTTGAATCAGCTCTGACCTTTCTTTGTTGTTGCAGAGTTGGGTGTTATAGAGGACATTTACCTTCGTCTTCTATCTTCATGAGAGTTTGACCGTTTGATCAACTCAAAATGGTTCTTTGAAGAGTTTTGCTTAATGGTCCAGAGAGGTAATTTCTTCAATGTGATTTTTCTTTTAATTATTGGTGGGTAGTTTGTACTGATCCTCTATTCCTTTAGGAAAAAAATTAGAGAAAATGAGGCACCCCATCCTGCACATGGCCTCTATTCTTGCTTCTACATCCACTGTCGAGAAGAAGGGTTCAAGCACTCATTTGTTGTAGCAAAACAAATGGCGGACCAAGTAGAAAAAAATTAGGAATGAAGCTGCTGGTCGGGAAGGAAAAGGGTGACCTCTGTAAAAGATAAGGGGAAGAACAAAGTGGAGGAGATCACCAAAAAGAAGTATATGTTATCCTCTACCGGAGAGAGTGGGTCAATGGTCAACCTACCACCTAGTTCTGAAGTCCCAACAAGGGAAAAATTAATGGTGACCTCCATTGTTGAGGCTAAGGGGGGGACAGATGAGGCCAATTATCCTGGAGCAAGGTAAGAACCGTTGAAGATGGTGAGGACCTCAGGTGACTTGATAACTGCCTCGAATGCAACTCCTCGCACCAAGATTTCCCTATCTAATAGGAGCGACGAATTGGCCCCAGAGGCTCTATCCATACTTTTTCCTGAAATTCAGACTGCAATTGCTACATTCCACAAGTACTGGACGGATAAGTGGCAGACCTTCGTGGAGCCCAGTGACTCAGTGGACATGTTTGCCACCATGGTAAGCCAAGCACATAGAGCATTTGAGGTCTCCATAGAGGCTGAAGTCCTCTTAAAAAACCTTCAAAAGAAAAATAAAGAGTTTGTCAATTAGTCCTCTCAGGTCGAGGAGGCAGCCAAATGGGTCAAGGCTAAGGCCATTAAGGAGGAACAGACAGAAGGGTCTGTGAAACTTGCATCTGCCTTAACATAGATTGAAAAGTTGAAAAAAGAAATCCACTTGTGCCAGAGCAAAGTGGCTTCCATGACCAAGCGAGTGGAGACTTCTGATGCATACCAGAAGTTGGTTGCTGAGGCCTTGGAGAAGTCCAATAAAGAGAATACTATACTGAAGCAGCAGGTGAAGGAGCTTGACTCCAAGATTACTGACAGAAGATATCAGACCTTCGCCAGATACTAGAGGAGTTATGCTTATACTGAGATAGTGGAATGGATTGGGTGCACTCAACATACTAAGGTCAGAATTCTTGGAAGAGAGAGAGCAAGAAGAGCCTTAAACTCTAGCAGAGGGTAGCCACATAATTGAGATTGAAGAAGAAGTTGGCAAGAGCAATGAAACCTCTAAAGCTGTGCCTCCCAATGCTATCATCCAACCGTTTACAACGCTTCTGGTGACTTACAAATAGGACATCAATCCTTACACAACGTTGAGTTTTGCACGACCCAATATTGAGCTTTAACTGGAACTCATTATGACCTACACTATTGAGCTTTATGAAATCTCAATATGACCCACACGGTGACTTACAACAAGGAACACCGGTCTTTATACAATGTTGATCTTTACGGGACTTCAACATGAACCACGCTTTATTAAAGTGATTTTACATTGGATATGAAGAAGTAGAAAGGTTTATGTAATGTAAGTGTAAAGATCTTCAAAAATATATCTCCCTTCGATGAAAAAAGTTAAGCACAAATAGAGATGAAGAACTTCAATGAGAGAAATGATTCAAGAATATTTGATTCAACAATCAAAATTTTTGCTATGAAAAAATAAATGAAATGAATATAAAATGTAAGCACAAGAATATTTTCACAAATATATTTCACAAGAAAGCCCTCTTCTAATTGTTGTAATGAATGCAAAGTAAAATTGTATTTATACCAGTCAAAACACCAACATTTCTGATCAATCGGACAACCCATTCGGACGTCCGCATCCTAAACCGGACAACGAGACTAGCTGCTGTGCGTAAAAAGTCAGAATGGTTAAAAAAATGACCATTGGACGAACTGGACATCCGCTCTGACTTTTTTTTTTTTTTTTTGGATTTTTCCTTTTTGGTTGGTTTGAAAAATGTAGGCTTTTTCTTTTTTTATGCAAGTGTTTTTATGAAATAGTATTTTCGTGCATACAATGATTTTTGAACTTTTATCATTCATTGCAAAATATCAAAATATTTGTACCTTTATATTTGATCTAAGAAATCTAGTCTTTAATCTTATTTCAAAGTTTGCCTCTTAGATTTGTCATCTTGGTCTTCCTTTGATGTCATCTCTCATGCTATTGATCTTTCTTGGCGTTTATCTTTTAAGCTCTCGGAATGATTTGACTTAAATGCTTACCTTCTACTTTGATCTTCATTTCGAGTCTAATTTATAATGTGTTAATTTTGGCAAGGCTTGATTGCTTTTAATATTGAACTATCATCACTTAAAATCAATTGTTAGAATTAATATTAATCTTGTTTGTTATAATCAAAATATTAAAGATGAAATCAACCATAAGTCAACAATTTCCCCATTTTTTATTATGACAAACAAGATGATTTGCAAGGTAAAATTAAACAACTGAAATCAAATTGATAAAGTAATATACATTATAAATTTATCATATAATTCATATTCCCCTTATCTTTTACAAATCAATAACCATACATTCAAAGTATAAAAATGATTTTCCCTCTTTCCCCCTTTTTCATATGGCATAAGCAAAAAGAATAATCTATTGGTGATCAAACATTTAAATCAACCACAGGAAGGAGTATTATTCTCATAAACATAAAATGCCAAATATGTGTCAAATATATGCAAAATATTGATATCAAAACATATTAGCCATATATTTCAAATTCATTTAAAATTTCCAAACCTTTTCGAATATGTGAAAGTTTATCAAGAGTTAGAGGTTTAGTAAACCTATTAGCCAATTGATTTTTCGTAGAGTTAGTAAATAAGAGTGCGTACCTTTGGATGCCCAGGACCTAATGTCTTAGTGCCACTAAGATATCTAAAAATCCATTTTTCTGTACTAAGGTGTTGTTCTTTACGATTAGATTGAAACATAACACATAAGCACATACTAAACATAATATCGGGGTCAACTAGCGGTTAAGTAAGAAAGAGATCCGATTATACCTCGATATTTTATTATCTTTACGAATATACCTTGATCATCCAATTTGATTGATGAATTCTTTGGAGTGTTCATTAGCTTCAATTCTTTCATTTTGACAATCGAGCTTGTTTCCCAGTCATTTGCTCAAACATCCACTATTCAAAGACCATTTGCTCTTTATTTTCTTTGGTACCTACAAAAGAATTTAGTTTTTGTTCTTTGGTACCCAACTTTGGATCCTTGATTGTTAGTGTTTGTGGACTTTGAAAACCACTTGTATTTGCTTTCAAAGTGAAATCTCTTTTGATTGAACAATTAAATTCACACGTCCATTTTTATTGCAAAAATTACACGTGATATTTCTAAGAGGGGAAGTAGAGACTTAACAAAGAAATTTTTAAGAGGCTTATGTTTTAAAAATGGTTTGTATCCAATTCCTCCTTTATCAAAAATTCATTTTTGTTCACCAAATATTAAATCAAAATTTTTCTTACTTTGAGTAAATTTGTGAACCTTTTGAGTCAAATCTAAAATCTATTCTTGTAAAGAGGAATTCTCCTTAATTAAAGAATTGTAATCGAATTTTCCTTTTTCAAAATTATTTTGAATTTTCACAAGTTTCTTTACCTCATTTTCCAATAAAGAATTTTTTTTTAAGAATCGAATGATATAAAATAATTTGTCAAATTTTTCATTGTAAGAGGTGGATAATTTTTTATATGAACAATTTTCATTTGAATTTACCCCATCATCAATAGCCATAAAGCACATTTTGGCATTTTCCTCTTGACTTCCATCTTTTTCATGGTCATCATCATCACTCTCCTTCCATGTAAATTGAAGTGCTTTCTTTTTTAGAAATATATTCTTCTCTTTGCCCTTTTCTTCTTCCTTTTGGAATCGACGATTGTTGCGGAAACTATTCCATTTCTTAACAAGTAGAACTAGATTATCAAGTTCTTCATCATTCATATTTTTGCTTGAAGTGCCTTCATCAACTACAAATTTTAGAGTAATTTGGCATCTTTCCTCTTCTTTGCTTTTCATTGTCTTCTCTTTTGTCTTAGTGAGATTTAGTTCATATCTCATCAATGTTCCCTAGATCTCTTAAAATGGATATTTGTTGATATCTTTGTTGTTTTCTTTCAATATTCTCAACGTGCTCCAATTTTCTGAGAGAGACCTAAGCGCTTTACTCAGAAGTTCACCGTTAGTGAATTTTCGATCAAAGCCTTTAAGGCAATTAATAATATCGGTAAAATGAGAGACCGTGCAACGATCGATTCATTCTCTTTCATAAAGAAATTTTCAAAATATTTAACTAAGATATTTACCTTAATTTTTTTTTACTTTGTTAGTACAACATGAGTGACTTCTAATGCATGTCAAATATCCTAAGCGGAATCACATGTACTAATGCGATTAAATTCATTTCTATCTAATGCACAATAAAGTATATTTTGGCTCTAGCATTTAAAGATAATTTTTGTTTATCTACTTCATCGTACTCCTCTCTAGGTTTTGAGATCATTTGATCTGGCTTACCATCAACCTTAATAATCTTTGTAGACACATAAGGATCAAATTCAATAACTTCCAAAATATTATAATCTATTGATTGAATAAATAACATCATTCTAACCTCCTAATAGTTACAATGAGTACCATCAAAGAAAGGATGACGATTTGTAGAATACCCCTTAAGATTTTGAAAATAGTGATTAGCCACTGCTCAATATTGTAGAATCTTAATTTCAAAATGAGCATATTGCTCTAATACCAATTGATAGCCAAAGATAACTAATCAAGAGGGAGATGAATTGGTTTTTAAAACTTTTTTGAAGAATTAATCTGAATTCAAGCAAGTAAACACTAAATAGATCAATTCAAATAAGAAGTATAAGTATGAAAGCGCTAAGTAAAAGGGAGAGATGATGCAAATGATATAATTGTGGAGGTTTGATCTAAAGCAATGATCTACGTCCTTCGTTACAAAGCTATCCAACATGAGCAAAGCCTTTTCAATATGTTGATTGACTTATGGTGCAATCCAACATTTTACAATGCTTCTGGTGACTTACAAACAGGAGCGCCGATCCTTATACAATATTGAGTTTTATAGGACCTCAACACTACCCACTATTGAGCTTTAACTGGACCTCAATATGACCCACACTATTGAGTTTTAGGGACTTCAATATGACATACATGATAACTTACAACAATGAGTATTAATCCTTATACAATGTTGATCTTTATGGGACTTCAACACAACCCACACTTTATCAAAGTGATTTTACAATAGAATTCATCTTTTGATAAATAATACAAACAAGTTAAGAACTAAAAGAGGCTAACACTTCAATGAATAGCAACAAATGATAGCTCAAATGTTAGATTAAAAACTTTGATAAATATGATAGTTAAAAATTAGATTCAATCAATCAATTTTTCAATAAGAAGATGAAGAAGAGTCAAATGTAATTTAAATTCAAAAATCTTCTCAAAATATTTCTCTTTTAATGAATGATTGTAATAAATTAAGTAGTACTAAGAGAGAAATGAGAAATTTTGATGAATATGATGATTTTACAAGTTTGATTCAATCAATCAAAGTTTTCAATATGAAGAAGAAGAAGAAGAAGAAAGGTTTATGCAATGTAAGTATAAAGATCTTTTTCAAAAGTATATCTCCATTTTAAGATTGACATAAATAAGTTAAGCACAAAGAGAGATGAAAAACTTTGATGAGAGAAATAATTCAAGAAATTTTATTCCACAATCAAAGTTTTTGCTATGAAAAAATAAATGAAAAGAACGTAAAAATGTAAGCACAAAGAAGATTTTCACAAATATATTACACAAGAAAGCTCTCTTCTAGTTGTTGTAATGAATGCAAAATGAAGTGATATTTATAACAGTCAAAACTTCAAAATTTCCATCTGAACGTCTGCATCATGAACCGGACAATCAGACTAACCGTTGTGCGTCGAAATCTGAGCGGTTAAAAAATGACCATTGGACGAACCAGACGTCCGATTTGACCTTTTTTTTTGGATTTTTCCTTTTTGATTGGTTTGAAAAATATAGGCTTTTTCCTTTTTTTTTTTTTTTTTTTTTTATGCAAGTGTTTTTATGAAATAATTTTTTCGTGCATAAAACAAATTTTGAGCTTTTATGATCCATTGCTAAGTATCAAAGTATTAGTACTTTTATATTTGATCTAAGAAGTCTAGTCTTTGATCTTACCTCAAAGTTTGCCTCTTAGACTTCTCATCTTGATCTTTCTTTGATGTCGTCTGTCATGCTTTTGATTCTTTTTTGCGCTTGTCTTTTAAGCTCTCGTCTTGAATGATTTGATTTAAATGCTTACCTTCTACTTTATCTTCATTTCGAGTCCGATGTATAATGTGTTGATTTTTCCAAGGCTTGATTGATTTTAATATTGAACTATCATTGCTCAAAATCAATTGTTAAAAACATACTAATCTTGTTTGTTATGATCAAAATATAAAGGATGAAATCAATCATAGGTCAACAATTCCATTTACTGGCACCAATCCTCCTCTCCCATCTTCTGAACTTAGGCTTTTGTACTTTTTTATTCTTTTAATATAAATGGCTTCTGGCCCCTATATGTAATGATCTTTTAATGAATGAAATCTTCTTTTGTTTACACTTGTGTTCATTTCTTCAATTTCATTTTTATGTTATTACTTTGTCGATGTACTTAGTCTTTATTTAAGACTTACTCTATTAGAAGATTTGTACAAGTGTTAGAACTTTGTACGCTTTTTGATTTATTGTTTCTTTAGCATGAGGTTGAGTGGCTCATTCATGATGAAGTTTCCTCCATGACTTTTGTCATTAGAAGCATGTGCTATCCATTTCGGCTTTTCCTTTTTCAAAATTATTTTGAATTTCCAAAAGTTTCTTTACCTAATTTTTCAATATAGAATTCTTCTTTTTAAGGATCGAAAGATTTAAAGCAAGTTTTTCAAATTCTTCAAGAATTTCATCATAAGAGGTGGATAATTCATCACATGAACAATTTTCATTTAAATTTACCTCATCATCAATAGTCATTAAGCATATGTTGACAATTTCCTCTTGACTTTCATCTTTTTCATTCAAATTCTTGATTGACGTGCTTTCTTTTTGATAAATCTATTCTTTTCTTCGCCCTTTTCTTCTTCTTTTTAAAATCGACGATTATTTCGAAAACTGTTTCATTTCTCAACAAGAACTAGATCATCAAGTTCTTCATCATTCATATTTTCGATTGAAGTGCCTTTATCAACCACGAATTTTAAAGTTTCCCCTTCTTTGCTTTTAATTGTCTACTCTTTTGTCTTTGTGCGATTTATCTCATATGTCATCAATGGTCCATAGAGTTCTTCCAATGGATATGTGTTGATATTTTTGGTATTTTCTATCAACATTCTCAACGAACTCCAATTCTCCAAGAGATATCTAAGCACTTTATTCACAAGTTCGCCGTTAGTGAATTTTCGATCAAAGCCTTTGAGGCTATTAACAATATTTAAGGAGGTGATCATTTTTTGTTGAATCTAATTTTTATCTATCATATTTATCAAAAAAATTCATTGAACACTGGAACCATCATTTATTACTATTCATTGAAGTGTTAGCCCCTCTTAATACTTAACTTGTTTGTGTTATTTATCAAGAGAAGAATTCCATTGTAAAATCACTTTGATAAAGTGTGGATCGTGTTGAAATCCCGTAAAGATCAACATTATAAAGTGTGGACTGTGTTAGGATCCATATTCATTCTCTCGAATGTTAATAGAAATCACAAACAATTCAATTAATGATCAAGTAATTGAAATTGCATTAAACTCCTAACAAATCAGAACTGGATATTTATTCAATGCCCAAATTTAAAAATTAATATCAAAATATAAAAACATAGGGTTCAACATACGGGTGGCAAAAGGGCTGAGTAGCTTGTCAGCTCGGCTCGTCCAGCTCGCAAACGACTCGTAGGCCGTGCCCACGAGCCTAAAGTTCGCAGGTTCGTAAAAAATGTGAAAAAAAAAACTAAAAAAAATTAAAAATTGAAAAGAAAAAAATTGAAGTTCATGGGCTCTGCTTGACTTGACTTGTGAGCTCACAAGCTCGTGGGCCGAGCTCGAGCTCGACTCGTGTTCGAATGAGCTTGAACGAGCTTGAGCTCGACTTTTCACTTTGACTAGTCGAGCTTATGGGTAGGTGGCCGGTTCGGCCCATTGCCACCACTAGTTCAACATCATCTTAATATCTATCTATACAATTAGTCAAGCATCATAATGATACAATAATGCGAAATAAATTGATACAACACCATGAATTAAAGAGTATAAAGAAGATGAAAATAAATGTTGAATTTTTGTATCTCTTCAATGACTTATTGATCAATCTCCTTTCATTTTTCTTCTTCCACCCAAGTAATTGTTTATGAAAGTTATGTGGATGTGTTTTTATGAACGTTTCTGTTGACTTAGTTTTCTGCGATGGTTACGCAGACAACAGATACCGAGCCCACTCGCATTCGCGCGAACAAATTCCAACACGTTTGACCTGAGATTTGGACGAAAAATGATTATTTTATTAACGTGGGAGATGTTCTATGACGCGAGACAAAAATATTCAAGCACCGGCAATATGATCAAATGTGATTGCATAACTAACAATCACAAACAACTCAACCAAAGTGAAAATAATATAAACTCAAGTAAATAAGTATGAAATAAGCCAGAGACAAGATATAGTTTGGTTTGAAGTGTAAATAGTTGCATTATTCGTAAAATATTACAAAAGTTGCTTATTTATAGAGCTCTTGTTGACTTGTTAGACGTTGGATCGGAACCTCGTGACCTTATCTTCCAGGCCGAAGCCTTACATCACTCTGTCTGCCATACATTTAATACAGTGATAACGGGTGAGCCGCCCTACATCCTAGGCTAACAATCCCGACATTCATTAGTATAAACGTTACATCAATTATTCCTAGAGATTGTCTACGAATCCCTTAAAAGACAGTAAGTGTTTCAGCCTAAAAGAGAGCTTCGGCATTACAAGAGTTTCGAAACAATGAGATCAGCTTCTTCTTTGACTTCTTTATTTCTACCATTTGGGTCTTCGTTGACTCGTTGACTTTGTTAGGGATCCACGTGTGGTCTCCACTAGGAGCCTCGATGGCGAGGCATAATATAAAGCGCGAAAGTAGTATGGTTTAGAGCAAAAGCTTCCTCCATGGATGGATGCGTGTATTTATAGATCAAAAAACTAAGTTAAAAATCGTGCATTAATTGCTTTCAAAATAGAAGATGATTTCAACAAGGAACCCTATCGGACTCACCTGTGCCATTGCACAGGCTAAATTTTTGGATCTCTATTGATATTTCTTTACATATTGCGATCGCAAGGCTGATCCTCTTTCCCATGTACAATTTGGTCCTTGAATTTTTTTTTTTTTTGGTTTGTCGTGGTTGATCCTTATCTATTTGCATCTTGGATCCTTCATCTTTAGATCTTAATGATACACTCCTCCACATTCCAAAATCATTTATAACTGATCCAATGTAAGTTTCAAAAATTTATAATTTAGTCCTCAAACTCTTCAATTATCGAATTTAACTCTCGAAACTCGTAAATTTCTTTTGATTTCGCTCTTAAATCTTCTAATTGATCACGTGCAAATCAAATAATCTTCAATTTCTCCGAATAAACTCCAAATAAGCTCCAAAACACAATTCTATGCTAATTGTATCCAAGTTGGAACTGTCTCACAATTAACATATTTATAAACAAATAGATAAACACCCGCTCAACTAGTACATAATTATTCTAGTTTAGAAGCCCAAATAAATGCATAAACTATAATATTTCTTACTGAACTTCTCCATTGTTTACTCTGTCATTTTCCTTTATTTTGAAATAAGTTTATGGGAAAGCGTCAAATTCACTCTTTATTTTAAATTTTAAGTACTAAGAGTCTATTCCACTCTCAAAATAAGGAGTCAACTCTCCCAAATAAAGAGAATGAAACTATTAAAGAGTTTCTTGAAAATGCTCTTAGTGTAAGGTTTCGTTTGGCATGACTTTTGAAAGTCAAAAAGAGTTTTTGAGGTACAAAAGCTACGTTTGGATTCATTTGACTGTTTTTATGAAAGTGCTTCTGGTAGTTAGAAGAGTTTTTAGAGATAATTAGTCAATTGTGGCTTATTCTAATTGTATTTGTGGAATAGAAAGTGCTTTTGAAAATTAATTTTCAATCATAAATTAAAGTAGTTTCCTTCAAAAATTCTTCTACATAAAGCAAAAGCAAAAGTCATGCCAAAGGGTTCTAAATATAACTAGAAACTGGCCTTCTCGCAAACTGTTTTGAGGATTTTATGCAAATTCTTTCTCTCGAAATAAGAATTCTTTCTCTTGAAATAAGAATGGTTACATCACATTTTCTCACTTTTCTCCTCTTCTTTTACTTGGGCTTTTCTCTAATTTTCACTTCTTTTGCATTGACTCAAGTATCTATGTCATCCATTGCTTCCTACTAGATATCTGTAAGTTTAGAAGCCAGATTTCATTCCCAAACTTGCGTTAATGTTAAGAAATTTGAATGAGGCACATTTCGTGGTGATTATATGACCATCTAATTGAGATTTTGCGCTATGGAGATTTATCGTCCACCACAATGAAAGGCTGAGGGATTATCGTGCTCTTTATAAAGGTTACATACCAACTTATGCTGACAATAGATTGGAAACACTAACAATGCAATTTTCCCTGTCAGGACATGACTCAATGCAATCAATAATGAAGCCAATTTACATTCTTTGCACTGTTCGCTTCATTATTTGGGCAACTTGCGCTCACTGTAGGTCCATTCTTTGTTGGTCCCATATGTTTCATTGTCAGCATGACAAAAAATTCATAGTTTCCGGAGTTCCATGGATTCTTATCCCAGGTATACAGCTGATTCCAAATACTTAGGGTGCCACTATTTTTTTTTAAAAATAAAAAAAAGTTTGTGCATTGGAAAATCCTAATTTCGAAGTTTGAGCATTCTTTTCAAGAATTCTTCTTTATGTAGATTGAATTTTGATCAAGGTTTTAGATGATGATATGTCTTCTATTATGATATCAAAGAATTCGAAGACTTTAAATTTGAGTCTCGAATATTTATAAAAGTTCTATGTATCGAATATTTATGCACAGTGTCATATTTAAGGAAAATCAGTTCTAATCAGCATTATTTGCATCCATACACCCTAATTCTTTGGACCTCTTCAATTTCACTCGCCAAGATTCAAGTATAAATATGGCGTAAAAAAAGTCTCCTAGCGAAACTTATCTTGAGGATCTTATGCAAATGCAGTGTGTACTCTCTCTGTAGAAATAAGCATGGCTACTTCACATTCTCTCACTTTTCTCCTCTTCTTCCACTTGGCCTTTTCTTTTAGTTTCACTTCTTTTGCGTCAACTCAAGTCTCTCCGTCATCCATTGCTTCAGACCAGATCAAGTTCTGGTCCGAAAATGTGCACAACCAAATGCCAGATTCTGTCTTCAAAAAACTATCCCCATTAACAAAAAGGGATCGTGATTATTACAAAAAACTGATAACCAAAAACGGTTTCTCAGAAAATCCTAGTTTTTGCTCACTTGCTAAACTCTCTTGTTCATCCGGATTAAACGGTGCCGTGCCCATGCCCGGGTCAGGGCCAAGCCCCGGGAGCAATACGTATAATTTTGCTGCATCACCTGTTCATTCCAATAAGGAAGACAAATTTTCTTACTTCAGGATCTCAATTCTTACGGAAGGAAATAAATTCCATCTCCCAGATTTAGAAGAAAAAATTCCAAATCGAGCATTTATCCCTCAAGATATAGCATCAAAAATTTCTATCAGCAGAAAAAGCATTACAAAACTATTTCCCAAGTCCTTTGAACTGTCAAAAAATTCCATGGAAACGACACTATCTTATTGCAATGCAGAAGCTATAAAGGGAGAAATCAAGAATTGTCCAAAATCCCTTGAAGAAATGATTAGTTTCTCAAAGTTTGCCTTAGGCAAAAACAAGTTACTTGCAATGGCTTCACAACGCACCAAACAAAGTGACTTCCTGATAAGATCGATCAAGAAATTTGATGGGAAGAAAGTAGTGGCCTGCCATGAAGTTTATCTTCCCTTTGCAGCCTATTTCTGCCATTCAATCTCTTCAAGTCAAATCTATGCTGTAGACTTGGTTGAACCCGAGACTCGACTCCCAGTTAGCACTGTGATTGCGATATGTCATATGGATACCTCAGCTTGGCCTGCAAATCATGTGGCTTTTAAGATTCTGAAATTCTCCCCTGGAGAAGGCGAGGCATGTCACTGGATGTCGAACATTGATCTTGCTTGGATTGCCGTTGACTAGACGGTATGAAATTGGAATGTGTGTACTCGATCTGCAGCAATGAAGTAGACGTAATTCTTGAGCAGTAGAGGAAACTAAGTCAACGTGGCTTGTAAATTAAGATTGTATAGAAGCTTGAGTTCTGTAGGTTTGTTCAAGAACAACATCTTTGTTATCATCGGATTATATAATAAATTGATGGGCAGAGGTGATCTATAATTGTACCTTTTTCATTGCTACTCTGCAATGTTGAGAAAATCAGACTTCAAATCCCATAGATTTGAAGTATGTTTTCAAATATAATTATTATATTTACATTCAAATATGGAAACAAATTAAGATGTTCTACCCATAGTCCGTGAATTACACTTATCTTAGTCATTCAAATATGGAAACAAAGATGTCCTACTCATAGTCAGTGATTTACACTTATCTTGGCCATTAAAAGTAGTCTTTGGAAGTGATTATTACGTGCTTCATACTTAGTCATACTTGTTAACTTAATATTTTAGTAGAAAATTGATATTGGACGAGAACGGACGAAAATAAGTGATAATTTTTCAAAAATGAGTAAAGTTGGACATATGGGACCAATGAATCAAGTTTGGAAGTTGAAAGACTTTATTTGCAATATATAATGATTCAATCTGAACAAAAAACGAAACATGGACTAATTTAAACAACTGAAAGTATAATTTTCAGCAATTTAAAATATCCTAATTTGACTAAAATTATGGTTCTCTATCAACTTGGAACTCTATTTTAGACCAAATTAAGGTCTAAAATATGAATCTTTCATTCATAATTAAGGGAGCCTAGATGCAATATTGAGGCAAAATTACACATTCAAATACATCGAACCCTCAAGATTTGTATTTCAATTTAGGATTTGAAGATTGAAGAACACAATTGACCAAGAGATATACCTACTCTAAAGAGAAGATTGAAGATCCATTATTGAAATTGGGTGTCAAGGAACAACTTTACGATTTTTTTTTCTTTATTCATTGTCTTGAACTCGGTGATTTTTTAATCCTTTTATTTTTTTTTATTCCACAATTAGGAATGGATAAGTAACTGATTGTTATGATGAAAGCTGTAGATTAGATTTAATATTTATTTAATTCAAAAGATTTCATGTAAATCTGATCACTGATGTGTGTTAATTGTTTATTGTGTTTAATTGACATTCAGTTGTTTGATCACCAATTGACTTATTTAAGGACAATATTGAGAATGAAATAAGGTATATTTGTTTAGTTCGTGCAACAGATGACATGTTTTTATAAGAGAACGAGATATAATTATAGCTTATGCATTCTTAATTGAATTCCTACAAATTAATGCTTTTACATGTGTATGAATTTATATAGAGAAATAATAAATCTGAGTATGTGAATAGGGCTAGTTTTGATTGGGAAAGTCTATTAACTAACATTGTTCAATTCGGTTATTAAAACGTATAAAAAAGGGGTTGAATGATGTTTGATTGAATGAATATTGATAGCCTAAGAGAAATCGTAAAAGTTCTCCATAAATTAAATTAGTTAGGTTAAATTAGATTAGCTTAGTATAAATTAATTAAAAAAACTTGTTTTGACAAGTTTTTACTACATTAATTTAGATTAAAGCTAGATTTAAGATAAAAATTGATAGTAAGTACTTAGTCTCTATGAGTACGATACTTGTACTCAAAATTCACTATTATTACTTATCACATTTCATACACTTGTGGAATCACACGATCAGTCTACATTCACTACAAGAATGAGAACAAAATTGGGTTGCTATACTTACTTCTTCTCCATACCGAATTGCCATAAGCCTAGTACCCTAAAGTTCCCTAAAAACCCACAGCCTTATAATTTTAACTAGAGCCAAAAAAAAAAAAAAAAAAAAAAAAAAATTTATATATATATATATATACCTCACATGGAGGGGGGCCCACTAATAAAAATATTAGTGGGCCCCCCCTCCATGTGAGGGGGGTGTAAATGGTTATGTACACCATTGTGTACAAGTAGCTTTATTCAAATATGTGGACTCAAAGGTCATAAGTATTAGGTTTGTGTCGAGCCTCAATTAAATGTGAGAGAGCTCCATTGGTCCAACTGGCCAATTAATGCATTACTAGAGAGAGAGAGTCTTAAGGGCTTCAAGCTAGTTACTAATAAGTGGAAATTACGTATAACCAGATTTTTTAAGTTATAATTTCAAAAATCAGATTTAAAGTTTGTTTATACAAAAATCAGATATTAAATCAATATTAATGATAATATCATAAAATTAAATTAATTTAGACACCCACCCCACCACACCACACCCCACCCCACCAAATTTAATCCTAAACCCCAATTACTTCCAATTCTCCTTTCTTTATATCTCTCCATTCTCCCTCTTCTCCATCACATGGACCTATGGATGTCAACGAGTCAAGTTGAGTCGAACACAAGCCAAAACTTAAAACTCAGGCTCGGCACGAGTAAATATGGTTCGGTCTTTTTTTGACCCAAACCAGTCAAACTTTTGTTCCACTAAAAAATCTAGGCTTGACCTGAGTTTTCGGCGGCTAGCTTTTTATTTTTTTATTTTTATTATATAGCTGCCTGTTAAGACAGCTATTGCTACCTTTGTAAAGGAAAATATTTTAACACTCATTTAACTTTGGGTGTGATTATGGGTTACTTACCGAACTTTGGAATGCCTCCCATTGATCAATCAACTTGTGTTGCACTCCATCACTTACCCAACTTTGAGTGTAGTCGTATACGTTACCTACTCAACTTCAAAATACTTCTCATTGGTCCTCAAATTTAGGTAGTTGCACTCCATCAGTCACGAGTTGAATGTTTCGCCAAAATAAAAAAATAAAAAAAATTAAAAGTTTTTCTTTTAAAAAAGGTTTGTATCCAATTCCTCATTTATCAAAAATCATTTTTGTTCACCGAACATTAAATCAAAATGTTTCTTACTTTTATTAAATTCGGGAATGATTTGAGCCAAATTTAAAATCTTTTCTAGAAAGAGGAATTATCCTTAATTAAAGAATCGTAATCGGCTTTTTCTTTTTTAAAATCATTTTGAATTTCCAAAAATTTCTTTACCTCATTTTTCAATAAAGAATTTTTTTTTTTTTAAGGATCAAATGATTTAAAACAAAATTTTCAAATTCTTCGAGAATTTCATCATAAGAGGTGGATAATTTATCATATGAACAATTTTCATTTAAATTTACCTCATCATCAATAGTCATAAAGCACTTGTTGGTAATTTCCTCTTGACTTCCATCTTCTTTATGGTCATCAACATTACTCTCATCACATATTGATTGAAGTACTTCATTTTTCATAAATCTATTCTTCTCTTTGCCCTTTTCTTCTTCCTCTTGGAATCGACGATTGTTGCGAAAATTGTTCTACTTCTTAATAAGAAGAACTAGATCATCAAGTTCTTCATCATTCATATTTTCGCCTGAAGTGCCTTCATCAACTACGGATTTAAAGTAATTTGGGGTCTTTCCTCTTCTTTTCTTTTTCATTGTTTTCTCTTTTGTCTCGATGCGATTTAGTTCCTATGTCATCAATGTTCCATAGAGCACTTTCAATGGATATGTGTTGATATTTTTGGTGTTTTCCAACAATATTCTCAATGAGCTCTAATTCTCTGAGAGAGATCTAAGAACTTTACTTACAAGTTCACTGTTAGTGAATTTTCGATCAAAGCCTTGAAGCCATTAACAATATCGATAAAATGAGTGATCATGTCAACAATCTGTTCATTCTCTTTCGTGAATTTTTTTTTTCAATATCTTTAACTAAGATATTTATCTTAATTTATTTCACTTTGCTAGTACCAACATCAGTTACTTATAATGCATGCAAAATATCATAAGTTGAATTACATGTAATAATATGATTAAATTCATTTATATCTAAAGCACAATAAAGTATATTTTTGGCCTAGCATTTAAAGATAATTTTTGTTTACCTATTTCAACGTACTCCTCTCTAGGTTTTGAGATAATTTGATTCAGCTTACAATCAATCTCAATAATTTTTGTAGGCACTTAAGGACCAAATTCAATAACTTTCCAAATATTATAATATATTGATTGAACAAATATAATCATTCTAGTCTTCCAATAATTATAATGAGTACCATCAAAGAAAGAATGAAGATTTGTAGAATCCCCTGAAGAACTTGAAAATCGTGATTAGTCATTGATCAAAATGAGCACCTTGCTCTGATACCAATTGATAGCCCAAGGATAACTAACCAAGATGGAAGTGAATTGATTTTTAAAACTTTCTCGAAGAATTAATCTAAATTCACGAAAGTAAAGACTACATAGATTAATTCAAATAGTAAGTGCAAGTATGAAAGTGATAAGTAAAAGGGGAGAGAGGATGCAAACGATATAATTATAAATGTTTAATCCAAAGCAATGATCTACGTCCTTCGTTATTAAGCTATTCAGCATGAGCAAAGACATTTTCACTATGTTGATTGACTTATGGTGCAATACAATTCTTTACAACACTTTCGATGAATTACAAACGGGAGCACCGATCCTTACACAACGTTGAGTTTTATAGGACCTCAACACGACCCACTATTGAGCTTTATTTGGATCTTAATATCACCCACACTATGGAACTTTATGGAATCTCAATATGACCCACACAATAACTTACAACAAGGAGCACTAATCCTTATATAATGTTGATCTTTATGAGACTTCAATACGATCCACACTTTGTCAAAGTGATTTTACATTGGAATTCCTCTCTTGATAAATAATACAAATAAGTTAAGTACTAAGAGATGCTAACATTTCAATAAATAGTAACAAATGATAGCTCAAGTGTTAGATGAAAAACTTTGATAAATATGTTATTAAAAATTAGATTCAATCAATCAAACTTTTTCAATGAGAAGATGAAGAAACGTCAAATCCAATTTAAGTTGAAAAATTTTCTCGAAATATTTCTCTCTTTTAACAAATGATTTTAATAAATTAAGTGCTAAAATAGAAATGAGAAACTTTGATAAATATGATAATCTTATAAGTTTGATTCAATCAATTAAAATTTTCAATATGAAGAAAAAGAAAGATTTATGCAATGTAAATACAAAGATCTTCTTCAAAAGTATATACCTCTTTTAAAATTGATATAAATAAGTTAAGCACAAAGAAAGATGAAAAACTTTAATGAGAGAAATGATTTAAGAAATTTGATTCAATAATCAAAGTTTTTTTTATGAAGAAATAAATGAAATGAATGTAAAAATCTAAGAACAAATAAGATTTTCAAAAATATATTTCAAAATAAATCTCTCTTCTAATTGTTGTAATAAATGCAAAGTGAAGTGATATTTATACTAGTTAAACGCCAAAATTTCTTACAAATCGAACAACCCATTCGAACATCTGCACCTTGAACCAGACTAGCCGTTGTGCGTCGAAGTCAGAAGGTTAAAAAAATGACCATTGGACGAACCGAACGTCCACTTTGACTTTTTTTTTTTTTTTTTCCTTTTTGATTGGTTTGAAAAATATAGGCTTTTTCCTTTTTTATGCAACTGTTTTTATGAAGTAATATTTTCGTGCATAAAACAATTTTTTTACTTTTATCATTCATTGCTAAATATCAAAGTATTAGTATCTTTATATTTTATCTAAAAAGTCTAGTCTTTGGTTTTACTTCGAAGTTTGCCTCTTAGACTATTATCTTGATTTTTCTTTGATGTCATCTCTCATGCTCTTGATCCATCTTGGCATTTATCTTTTAAGCTCTCGTCTTGAATTATTTGACTTAAATGCTTACCTTCCACTTTAATCTTCATTTCGAGTCTGATTTATAATGTGTTGATTTTGGCAAGACTTGATTGATTTTAATTTGGAACTATTATCACTCAAAATTAATTGTTAGAAACAATATTAATCTTATTTGTTATGATCAAAGTATTAAGGATGCAATCAAATATAAGTCAACAATTCCCTTTACTGGCACCAATCCCCCTCCCCACCTAATTAACTTAGGCTTTTGTACTTTTTTATTCTTTTAATGTAAATGACTTCTTGCCCCCTATATGTAATGATAGTTTTAATGAATGAAATCTTCTTGTTTACACTTTTGTTAGTTTCTTCAATTTCATTTTTATGTTATTGCTTTGTCGATGTACTTAGTCTTTATTTAAGACTTATTCCATTAGAAGATTTGTACAAGTGTTAGAAGTTTGTACGCTTTTTTATTTATTGTTTATTTAGCATGAGGTTGAGTGGTTCATTCATGCTGAGGTTTCCTCCATGACTTTTGCCATTAGGGGCATGTGCTATCCATTTCGGCTTTTCCTTTTTCAAAACTATTTTGAATTTTCAAAAGTTTCTTTACTTTATTTTCCAATAAAGAATTCTTCTTTTTAAGGATCGAATGATTTAAAGCAAGTTTTTTTTTAAATTTTTTAAGAATTTTATTATAAGAGGTGGATAATTCATCATATGATCAATTTTCATTTGAATTTACCTCATCATCAATAGTCATGAAACACATGTTGGGAATTTCCTCTTAACTTTCATCTTGTTCATGGTCATCATCATGACTCTCATCCCATGTTCATTGAAGTGCTTTCTTTTTGATAAATCTATTCTTCTCTTAGCCATTTTCTTCTTCCTTTTGGAATCGACGATTGTTGCAAAAAGTTTTCCATTTCTTAATAAGAAGAACTAAATCATCAAGTTCTTCATCATTCATGTTTTTGCTTGAAGTGCCTTCATCAACTACGAATTTTAAAGTTTCCTCTTCTTTGCTTTTCATTGTCTTCCTTTTTGTCTTAGTACGATTTATTTCATATGTCATCAATATTTCATAGAGCTCTTCCAATGGATACGTGTTGATATTTTTGGTATTTTCTATCAACATTCTCAACAAGTTCCAATTCTCCGAGAGAGACCTAAGCAATTTACTGACAAGTTCACCGTTAGTGAGTTTTCTATCAAAGCCTTTGAGACGGTTAACACTATTTAAGGAAATGGTCATATTAAAGAATTTATTGGAGATGCTCTTAGTATAATTATGACCTCAAAACTAGCCTTTAGGCAAACTATCTTGAGGATTTTATGCAAATTCTCTCTCTCGAAATAAGAATAGTTACTTCACATTCTCCCACTTTTCTCCTCTTCTTTTACCCGGGCTTTTCTCTATGATTGTGTTTGGTTTGCTTTATATTTTATGGGAAATGTCAATTTTTTTTACCCAAATTCCTACTTTTAGGGTGTTTGATTGACAATTTTTCCATGGAAAATATTTTCCTACTTTTGGTCATGTGATCATAATTTTTCTCAAACGAGGAAAATATTTTCTTTAGGAAGGGGTGATTTTTATTTTCCAAGTAATTCTCTCTGTCTCTCATGTATCCCTTCTCTCTCAACTACTCACCAATAAAAAATAGACAAATATAATAATTTTTAGGTTGAAAATTAAATCAATCAAATACGTTTAATTAATAATTTCCATACAACTAAGTTTTAGGCACTAAAATTTATTTTCTTTTCTTGTGAATGTTATGCTCGCAATCAAACGCACCCTAAGTTTCACTTCTTTGCGTTGACTCAAGTTTCTCTGTCATCTACTGCTTCCGACCACATAGCTGGTTAAGTCATCCCATGCTCACATCTCTAAGTTAATTTAGAAGCCAGATTTCATTTCCAAACTTGGGCTGGTGTTTAGAAATTTGAATGAGGCAATCTCGTGGTGACTACATGACAATTTAATTGAGATTTGGATGATTTTCACAATTGGAGATTGGTCGTGCACCACAATGAAAAGCTGAGTGATCATCGCATACCAACTTACTACGGTGACAATAAATTAGAAACACTAACAATGCAATTTTCCCCATCAGGACAAGACTCAAAGGGATCCACACAAATCAATTATGAAGACAATTTGCATTCTTTAAACTGTATTCACTTCATTATTTGAGAAACTTGGCACTCACTTTATACCCATTCTTGGTTGGTCCCATATGTAAATTCAGGTGCATGATACACATACGTACTCCAGTGCATTTCTCCGTCTAAATCAGAATAAATATGTTTTTTCGAACCAAAAAAACTTGTGGATTGGAAAATGCAAATTCGAAGATTTTGAGCATTTTTGAAAAAAGAATTGGTCAAGAATTCTTATTTATTTAGATTGAATTTTTGTCAAACTGTTAACTAGATCAAAGTTTTAGATGATGGGATGTCATCTATTATGGTATCAAGCATTTAAAATTTGAGTCCCGTCATGAATCATTTATGGAGGTTTTATGCATCAAATATTTATACAGTGTTATAATTATAAGAAAATCAGTTCCTATCTGCATTATTTTCTTTCTCAAATCCATTTACCCGAATTCTTTGGACCAAAATGCAAATGTCTATGTATCTTCAATTTCACCTGTCAAGATTCAAGTTTAAATATGGCCTGGAAACTATCCTCCTAGAAAAACTTATCATGTGGAATATTTTTTGCAAATTCTCTCTCTCTAGAAATGAGAATGGCTACTTCACATTCTCTCTAATCTCTCCTCTTCTTTCACTTGACATTTTCTCTAAGTTTCACTCTTTTGCGTCGGCTCAAGTCTCTCCATCATCCATTGCTTCTGAACAAATCAAGTTCTGGTCGGAAAATGTGCACAACCAAATGCCGGATTCTGTCTTCAAAAAACTATCCCCATTAAGTGATTATTACAAAAAAAAAAAAAATGATATCTAAAGACGATTTCTCAGAAAATCCTAGTTTTTGCTCACTTTCTAAACTCTTTTGTTCATCTAAATTAATAAATTTCCAGCGACCGAATTCACCCACGGCAAAGGTGACCCATACGTATAATTGTGGTCATTCCATAAGGTAGAGAAATTTTCTTTCTTCAGGATCTCAACCCTTACAGAAGGAAATAAATTCCATCTCTCATATTTAGAAGAAAAAATTTCAAATCGAGCATTTCTCCCTCAAGAAATAGCATCAAAAATTTCGATCAGCAGAAAAAAGCATTACAAAACTATTTCCCAAGTCCTTTGAACTGTCAAAAAATTCTATGGAAACGACACTTTCTTATTCCAATGCAGAAGCTATAAAGGGAGAAATCAAGAATTGCCCAAAATCCCTTGAAGAAATGATTAGTTTCTCAAAGTTTGCCTCAGGCAAAAACAAGTTACTTGCACTGGCTTCACAACGCACGAAAAATAGTGACTTCCTGATAAGAAAGATCAAGAAATTTGATAGGAAGAAAGTAGTGGCCTGCCATGAAGTTTATCTTCCCTTTGCAGCCTATTTCTGCCATTCACTCTCTTCAACTCAAATCTATGCTGTAGACTTGGTTGAACCCGAGACTCGACTCCCAGTTAGCATTGTGATTGCAATATGTCATATGGATACCTCAGCTTCGCCTGCAAATCATGTGGCGTTTAAGATTCTGAAATTCTCCCCAGGAGAAGGCGAGGCATGTCACTGGATGTCGAACATTGATCTTTCATGGATTGCCGTTGACTAGATGGTATGAAATTGGAATGCGTGTACTCGATCTACAGCAATGAAGTGGATGTAGTTCTTTAGCAGTAGACGAAACTAGGTCAACGTGGCTTGTAAATTAAGATTGTATTAAAGCTTGGAGTCAGTAGGTTTGCGCAAGATCGACATCTTTATTATCATCGAATTATATAATAAATTGATGGGCAGAGGTGATCTATAAGTGATGAAGGCAAAATAATAATTTCATTTAATTTCGGGTTTGTTTGTTTTTGACGAATTGCTAGTCAAATTTTGGGCAAATTCCATCGTTTAAACCCTCAATTAAGCATTTTTGCCGTTTATGGTCATTTTTATTTTGGCAACATCTTAGTCAAATAAACTCGGATTTGATTTCCGTTTGTTGAGGGATGATCCTGATGATTAGGAGAATCAAGATCCATTATTATCTCAATTTTTTTCCTTTTTTGGAAAAAAATAATATTTTTATTACTAGGTAATTTCTTTCCGAATTTTCTTAGGGTTTCGCTATTTAAACGTTGTAAGCCCTTTGAAGCAGCTCAATTTTGAATGAAATAAAGTTTTCTTGAATTTCTCTTCGTTGAAATTCTTTTTGTGTAAGTTTTTGTCTTTCCTATAATCTTCCTCTGCATTCACAGCCGAAGTCGTTCCTTCACCATGCCGTCAAGGAGACGTCAAGAAGCCTGTGAAGCCCTAGTAGAGGAGATACATAGACGTGATAAAATCGTACAGCTGCGTCAACAAGTGGAGTTGCTGACACAGCAAGTTGTTGCACATATGTCGCACAACATACGCTTAGAGGTCGTGGTCGTCGTGGGTAGGTTCCGATTGAGGAAGTAGAGGAAGAAGAGTTTGATTATAATGGTCCGCATGTATTTGACAATGAAGACATTGAAGAAGCAATAGAGGAGGAAGAGTTTTATTATGAATGTCCGCCTATATTTGACAATGAAGTAGCAATAGAGGAGGAAGAGTTTGGTCATTACGGTTCACCTGTATTTGACAGTGAAGGTGTAGAAGAGGTAGCGGAGAAGGAGGAGTTTGGGGTTCGTGATGTGGGTCAAACGTTGGTGGTGAGGCGGAGTTTTTTGACTTCCCTGAAAAATAATATTGACTGGTTGCGTACTAATCTCTTCCAGTCAATGTGCACTATTGGGAAAAAGAAAAGTGTGTTGCTTCCAGATAAGGGCTCAGTAAAAACAGTTGGGAATGACTCTAATTTACTGACTAGAGTGAAGTTCGAGACAAATATGGAAGGATATGGGATAGTGTATGTGCTGGTGGAAAAGTTAGTTGACAGTGAGCAGGAGGTCACTCGCAGGATTCAATCATTACTAGAAAAATTTCATGAGGATTTCCCGGAAGAGCTTCCAGATGGATTGGCGCCAGAGCCGCCATTTCGTGGTGATAATTCTGATGATGATGAGGTTTCTACCCCGTCAAATTCGAGGGCGAAAAAATAATAATTTCATTTAATTTCGGGTTTGTTCGTTTTTGGTGAATTGTTAGTCTAATTTGATCAGAAATGGGCCAATGATCACAACTTAGGGCCTTTGGCCCTGATGCACGTCAAATTTTGGGCAAATTCCACCGTTTAGGCCCTCAATTAAGCGTTTTTGCAGTTTATGGTAATTTTTGTTTTGGCAATATCTTAATCAAATAAACTCGGATTTGATTTCCATTTGTTGAGGGAGGGTCCTGATGATTAGGAGAATCAAGATCCGTTATTATCTCAATTTTTTCCATTTTTGGAAAAAAATAATATTTTTTATTTTTAGGTAATTTCTTTACGAATTTTCTTAGGGTTTCGCTATTTAAACGTTGTAAGCCATTTGAGGCAGTTCAATTTTGAATGAAATACAATTTTGTTAAATTTTTCTTCGTTGAAATTCTTTTTGTGTGGATTTTTGTCTTTCCTATAATCTTCCCCTTTATCAATAAGTGTACGTTATTCATTGCTACTCTGCAATGTTGAGAAAATCAGAGTTCAAATCCTATAGTTTTGAAGTATGTTTGCAAATATAATTATGATATTTACCTTCAAATATGGAAACAAAGATGTTCTACCCATAACCCATAGTGTGTGAATTACACTTATCTTGGTCATTCAAATATATAGACGAAGATGTTCCACCCATAGTCTGTGAATTACACTTATCTTGGCCAATAAAAGTAGTATTTGGAAGTGATTATTACGTGCTTCATACTTAATCATACTTGTTTATTGATTATTTTAGGAGAAAATCGATATTGGATGAGAACGGATGAAAAGAAATGATAATTTTTCAAAAATGAGTAAAGTTGGACATATTTTAGAAGTTGGGACCAAGGAATCAAGTTTGGAAGTTGAAAGACTTTAATTACATTATTTAAGGATTCAATCCGAACTAAAAAGGAAACATGGACCAATTTAAACAAGAAAAAGTATAATTTTCAGCAATTTGGAATATCCTAAATTTACCAAAATCATGGTTCTCTATCAACTTGGAACTCTATTTTAGACCTAAATTAAGGTCTAAAATATGAATATTTAGGATCTAAAGATTAAAGAACATAATTAGCGAGGAGATATACCTACTTGAAAGAGAAGATTAATAATCCATTATTGAAAATTGGGTGTCAAAGAACAACTCTAGGATTCTTTTATCTATTCATTGTATTGAACTAGATGACTTTTTTATTCCACAATTATGAATGGATAAATAATTGATTGTTATGATGAACGACGTATATTAAATGTAATATTTATTTAATTCAAAAGATTTAATTTAAAAGATGTAACTCTAATGTGTGTTAATTGCTTAATGTCTTTACTTGACATTTAGTTACTTGATCACCAATTGACTAGTTTAAGGACAATATTGAGAGCAAAATAAGATATATTTGTTTAGATGATGCAATAGGTGACATGTTTTTATTAGAGAACGAGAGATAATTATAGCCTATGCAATCTTAATTGAATTCCTACAAATTAATGCTTTTACATGTGTATGAATTTATAGACATATAATAAACTTGGGTATGTGAATAGGGCTAGTTTTGCTCAAGAAAGACTATTAGCTATCATTGGTTAATTCGGTTTATTAAAACATATAAAAAAGGGGCTGAATGATGTTGGATTGAATGAATGTTAATAGCCTAAGTGAAATCGGAATCATAAAAGTTCTCCACAAATTAAATTAGTTAGGTTAAATTACATTAGTTTACTATATTTGGTTAAAAAAACTTGTTTTGATAAGTTTTTACTACATTAATTTAGATTAAAGCTAGATTCAAAGTATGTTTTCAAATATAGATATTTACTTTCAAATATGGAAACAAAGATGTTCTACCCAAACCCATAGTCTGTGAATTGCACTTACGTGCTTCATACTTAAATCATACTTGTTTATTGATTATTTTAGGATAAAATTGATATTGGATGAGAACGGATGAAAAGAAATGATAATTTTTCAAAAATGATTTCGTATCTTCAACAAATACATTTAGATGGAAACTTTTTCGACGACAAAGAAAAAAAGGGTACAAGGACGTAGTTTTAGTCGTACACACAAGTGCAAATGAAAGCATGAAGAACAAAAACACTAAAAATGAAAATAGATAAATGGTACTTGCTCTAACTATTATAAATGCACCCAATGATCACAAAAGCTTTACTGCTGCCAACACTGACTAGAGTCTACCACAAAGACACTTTGATATCTTGCTGTCCCTGTCAATTTTTACAACAAAATGATGGCCCTCATAAAGAATAAAAATCTTAGCCCTGTTTAACAGTCGTTAAAATAAAACTCTTTTTTTTTAAACTCATTTTCAACCACATATTCTCGTAATTAAATATTCTGCATGAAAATCTAAAACTTATTCCTACTTTTTAACCACATTTGCCTAAAAAATTAATATTTCAAAACTCATTTCCCAAAAAAAAAAAAAAAAAAACTCATTTAATGATTGTCAAACAGGGTTTAGTGTTAGAGGCTATCAATACTTTCTTCATATTAAAAATCTTCATTTTTGAAGTTTGGATATATAATTCCTTAGGCAATAAATTGATGAGTACAATCCCTCAGGGCAAATAAATTGATGAGTACAATTCCTTAGGTAATACCAAATATGATCATGAAGAAAAACCCCTTCAATAGGATCAAAACCCTCAGGGCACATTGTCACTAAAACCCACTATAAACAACATGATTTACAGTACAATCCAGACTCGACCAACTCTTAATATTCTCTAACTTCCTTCCTATAATAATCAAAGACATCCTTGGGCTACGTGCTCTAGCACTAGCTCCAGAATTTTTGGAATCGCCTATCTCCTGAGAATCACCAAGAACTACCTTGTTCTTCTCTTACTGGAACTCTGGTTAGCTTTTTGGATCTTCCTTTGGAAGTGTGCGGTTTGGTTTTAACAATCTTTTTGTGTTTTGATATGTGGTTGAGGCAAGAGATATTGGAATATGCACATGATCTTCAAAGTACGTTCTCTTAACTTAATTCAAGGCTCAACTTATGTTGGAACAATGTTTGGGATAAACTATATGAACAATGATTTTGAGGTTGAATCAATAGAATCAATGGAATGTGTTTATGATCTTCAACAATGACATTTCTAAAAAAAATAATGATTCAACACATCGTAGACAAAGTAGGGCACGTATTTATCATGGGTAGTGTTTGGGATTGTACAGTATTGTTAAAAGTGTTTAAACTTGAGAATTAGGACTTCTCAAAAAAATAGATTCTGCTAATTCTCGTTTGATGCTGGGTTTCGCTCGAGTGAAAGGTTGGCGTTAGGCTAGCATCTCATCACTATTTTGGGTGCTTGAGGATGATCTTGACGTTGTGCTAAAATCATTCTGAAAACTTTAATTCCTTGTTCCATACTCGAGCCCTAGAACTCCTATTTGACCTATACAACCAACCCCATCTCTTTGACTTTATTTATAACTCAAATAACCTAGATTTTGTCTAAGGAATAGCCAATTACAAGTAGGAGACCTAACAAATTTTTTCAATCCCGTTGTGTCTATCATATTATATATGTTGTCATAAAAAATGATGAACATTGTAAAGACCATAATCAGAGACCACCAGAAATAGTGTCTCCATATTGTCTTATGCATGATAGCACGGACTGGATACGGAGGATATAACAAAAGGATGTCCCTCATAAAGCACTAAATCTTAGTGTTAGAGGGTATCATTACTGTCATTGAATTAAAATTCTTCATTTTTGACGCTAAGAGAAATAGTTCCTTGGGCAATAAATTAAAGATTATTATGCCATTTTTCTAATCAGCCTTTAAAAGAGAAAGTAAATCCTCAACTGTACATTATAATTGTTGTTCGTGAATGAACCGGTCAAAATATTTGTTGAATCATCACGTAGTCTCACGTCCAACCTTATCCCAACCTAGACTAGTGTCTAGAAATTTGAAGTGAGGCATATTTACGGATAATTTAGTTAATATTTGTATTATTTTCATAATTGTGCCTAAAATGAAAGGTTGAAGATTAACATACTCTGCGTAACAATAATGCGTCCTTATCAGAAAATGACTGCAAATCAATTATGAAGCCAATTTGCTATCCTTTTACTGTATTCTTTTCATTATTTGAGCAAGTTGGTATGTCCATCCGTGGTTGGTCCCATATTTTAACATCAGCTTGACTAAAAAATTAAAAATTCATAATTACGACATTCCTTGAATTCAATAGATTTCACAATGAATATTTCATGTAATGCTGCATTTTTTTTTTCTGGCTACATTTTCGGTTGGATAATCCAAATTTGAAGAATTTGAGCACTTCTATTCAAGAATTTTCTTTATTTAGATGATATTTTGTCCCTCTGATAATTAGATCAAAGTTTTTGGCCGACTAAATTTAGAAGATAGTGAAAAAGAAATGCAGAGGAAGATATTTAAAGAAACCAAATAAGAAAACTTGGCTGGACGAGTGACTCTAGGTCGCTAGCCAAAAAATAGAAGTTCGCAAGTTTAGCCTCAAAAATTGTATTATCATACCATGTTGAAAATTATGAATTGTTTGTCTTCCGAAAATCCTATTTGTAGGGTTACAAATAATTGTAATAGAAAAGATTGCGTGATAACCACAAAATCAATTATTTAAGGAAAATAATATCACACACACAATTGAGAAAATATCACGAAGAATAATTTCTATTGTTTTCGTATCTTCAACAAATCCATCTAGATGGAAAATTTTTTCACGACAAAGAAAAAAAGGGGAGAGAAAAAAACACAAGGACATTGTTTCACTCGTACACTCAAGTGCAAGTGAAAGCATGAAGCACAAAAACACTAAAAATGAAAATAGATAAATGGTACTTGCTCCATATCAATAAATATTATAAATGCACCCAATGATCACAAAAGCTTTACTGCTGCCAACACTGACTAGAGTCTACCACAAAGACACTTTGATATCTTGCTTTCCCTGTTAATTTTAAGAACAAAAGGACGGCCCTCATAAAGAATAAAAATCTTAGCCCTGTTTGACCGTCGTTAAAACAAAATTCTTCTTTTTTAAAACTCATTTTCAGTCACATCATAATTAAATATTCTGCACGAAAATCTAAAATATTTTCCTACTTTTTAACCACATTTTCCAAAAAAATTAGGGATTGTTCTTTTCGTATTTCAATTTTTAGTATTGAATTTTGAATTCATTTTTAGTTTTATGTTTTGAGTGTCTATTTTTAGATTGCTGAAAACACGTTGTTTTTGTCATTTTGAAAAATTGTTAAAAAAGAAGAAGTTTTCATTTAGTTTTAACTGAAAACAGGGAAAATGACTTTTTGGTGTTTTCTATTTTCTTTGTAAATGTTAAACTTGTTTTTGGAAATTTGTTTCTGAAAAGAAGTAAATAAACGTGTTTTCAGTATTTTCAAAAACTGAAAATTGAAAATGGTCTGAAAAGAGCAAAGCGAACAGACCCTTACTATTTTAAAAGGGATAATTAGATCAAATACCCTCCAAAATTAAACAATTAGAATAATACCCTAAAACTAATTAAAACTTTTACTCCCGTAATTAATACACTCAAATCTTCCCGACTTAATCACCTGCACAGCCTAAATCATCTTCCCAAAAACTACACCATTGCTGAAGGAAAGTAAAACCCCAACTGTGCACCCCAAAATCCTCGCTAGTGCCTACATCTAAATCATCATCCCCAAGATCGGCGCCAAATTCTGCTCAATTTCAAGCTCAACAACGTATTTTTTCACTTTTGGAGGATTTAACCCTTTTGGAGGAGGGGGCCAGCAGTATACATTTCACTTTGAAGGAGGATTTCCTGGTGGGGGCTTTGGTGGCTTCCAGTTTTGACCTCGAGGAAGTTTGGAAATATGTTTCACTAACAGCTTTTCTACTGAGATTCCGGAGAGTATTTAGAACAACAATTTTGTCTAACCCCTACACCTGTAATGCACACCTTAATAGGCAATTTTTGCATGCTGCCCGATTACGAAAAGCTCTTATTTGAGGAAGTTTAGCTTTGCGTGGGATCTACATTCTGAAATTTTAAAGATCATAGTTGATCGGAGGAAAATGAAAACCTTTTATTTGAATTATAGTATGTGCACAGCATATATAATTATTTTATGGAGTTTTCTGGAAGAATGGAACATATATCCCTCTTAATACAAGAAAATTGATATTTTGTTTTTTTTTTAAAAGTACATCCCAAGTCAATTTGTCACTTTTTTTTATTGTCTGTCACTTTTTTAATTTGTGTAACTTTTTTTAATTTATGTCACTTTTTTGAATTCGTCACTTTTTAAATTTTTTTATCACTTTTCTTGAATTTGTCACTTTTTTCATTCACTTTCTTGATTTCTATCACTTTTTTTTATTGACAAACATCCATTTTTAATAAAAGTGACAATGTATGTCATTTTTTAATTAAAAAATAATGACACATAGCTTTTAAAAGTGGCATTGTGTAACTTTTTTTTTATTAAAAAGTGACAATTTTTATTAAAAGGTGACATTGTGTCACTTTTTAATATTAGACAGCATTTTTTACTTCCAAAAAATTTTTAAGAACATGATTATTGGTGTTGCACAAATGGAATGTGCTATTTTAGTACTTGTCACTTTTTTTGAATTTTGTCACTTTTTTAAAAAAAGTGACAATTTTTATAAAAAAAAGTGACATTGTATCACTTTTTTATTTTACACAGTATTTTTTACTTCCTAAAAACTTTTCACATGATTTTTCAAAACACCCCTAATTTTAAGGGTATTTTTGTAAGTACCCCATTTTAAAACTCATTTCCCAAAAAAAAAAAAAACTCATTCAAATGAATGTCAAACAGGGTTTAGTGTAGGCTATGAATACTTTCTTCATATTAAAATTCTTCATTTTTGAAGTTTGGATATATAGTTCCTTAGGCAATAAATCGATGAGTAACTATAAAAATTCTCCTATTGTGTTGTCTTCCTATAAAAATTATAACTTTAGTCCTCAATTTATTTCCTGATTAGGAAGTTGGTCATCAACCTTTAAAAGAGCAAGTGAATCCTCAACTTTAAATTATAGTTGTTGTTAGTGAATGAAGGAATCTGTCAAAATATTTGTTAAATCATCATCTAGTCTCACATGTCAAATCTTACAACGAAGTTAGATTTCGTATCCCAACATAGGTTGGATGCATATTTCCAGGATAATTTAGTTGACATTGGAACTATTTCCATAATTGGAAGCTGATTGTGCCTAAAATGAAAGGTTGTGGCTCAAAGTGCTCTTTAAAAGATTGAAGATTAACTTACTACAGGAACCAACAATGCACGTTGCCTATCAAGACATGACTGCATACCAATAGAGTTAGAAGAAGGGTCTCACAAAGCATACTTATCACATGGTTAAAGGCTATTAATTTCACACAAATCAATTATGAAGCCAATTTGCTATCTTTTGACTGTATTCTCTAAATTATTTGAGCAAGTTGGCATTCACTTTATGTCCATTCATTGTTGGTCAAATATTTTACCATCAGCATGACTAAAAATTCATAATTACGACGTTCCTTGAATTATTTCCTAGGCATACTATTATTCCAATGAATTTGTCATGTGATGTTACATTTTTCTTTTTTTCTTTCTGGCTACATTTTGGGTTGGATATTCCAAATTTGAAGAATTTGAGCACTTATGTTCAAGAATTCTCTTTGTTTATATTGCATTTCGTCCATAAGATAATTAGATCAAAGTTTTGGATTATGCCTCTATTTTTCAAAACTTATTTTTCTTCAAACTCATTTTCAATCATATATTTCGTGGAGCTCATAACTTCTATTAACTTTTTAACCATATTTTTCATTTACTTTTATCTACATGACTAAATCTACTAAAAATCTAATTTTTAGTTTTAAACAAAACAAGGGCTTAGTATGATATCAAATAATTGAAAGATTTTGAATTTGAGTCTTTTTGTAAATCATTCATAAATATTTTAACACCTATTTAACAAGGTGGTATAATTACAAGAAAATTCTTCCATGGGCACAAACAATACCTTCATACAAAAAGTCATTTACCTTAAATTTCACATGCTAAGGTAATATTCAATTGGATCTACATGCATAAAGTCATTCATGTTAAATTTTACTTCTAAGGTAAGAGCATCTTCAACACTTCTCATTATCTTAACAGGCATTTTGAAATATAATTAAAAATATAGAGCATTTCTTACAAGTCCAATATGCTATTTATAGTTCATCTTTATGATTTTTTCGACAAACTATTATGGTTCACTGTTGTATTAAAAATAAGTAAGTGGACGATATTGTAAAGAAGTAATAAAGTGGATAAAGTGGATCAAGTATTTAATCTAGTTCCAACTAAATCTAACTTCAATCGAATAGCAAGACTTTCAAATAGTCTTATGTTAACAATTAAACGCATAACTACTCTAGCTAATTCATCTAATTAATTGGGAAGCTTTTATGATAATTAAGTAATGACAAACACTTGGACTTCGAATTTTACAACACTTATTTGTACTGTTCAGAGTTGAACGTGCATTACACGTTATTTTGAAATGCTTTATAAGTACTGTAAAAGTAATATTTAATACCAATATGTTGAGATGATTTGATGAGTCTCAAACAAATTAAAGAAAATAAAATTTAGAATAGAAATTTAAGAGAAGAAATTGTAATCTCAAAATTCAACTTTTATGATTCAAATTTTTGTGACGATAAAATATTACAAATGAACAACATTTTTACACTACATTTGTTACACAAGAATACATTGCTAATACATTAATTTAAACACCATTAAATTTCTAGATACATAAATAGAAATAAATTCATCTATAATAACTCATGATTCATGTAGATCAAAGTTCATCAAATTAAGATTCGTTGAGTCTAGATTAATGTGAATGTTAATTAATTGAGAATTAATAACACGAAATTCATACATGACAAGGATTTTAAAGTATTTATTATTATTGAAAAACGAAAGTAAGGTTTTATTGAAATAATTGTAGTAGGGTTAAGATCGTCCGAAAATGATTCTTATTTGATGTGATATTTAATATATGATAGATTATAGATATAAAGATCCCCTAATTTGTTCAATAATTAATATCTCTCGAGTAAAATTAAATATATTCTTGCATATGACTTTCCTATATATCTATGAATGACACAAACAAGTAAAGATTAAATCATAAGAATATTAATAATATCATACAATCTATAGAAGTATATTTTTATCCCATATTAGGCTTTGTAATGATTGTTACTACATTCTATAATTCATATTTTTCTCTTAAATGTCAATAGAAATCACAAATAATTAGTGATTTAAGTAATTAAAAATGCATTAAACTTCTAACAAATGTCAAAATCTGAAAATTAATATTAAAATATCAAAGCGTAAAGTTCAATGTTATCATAGCGTCTATACATATAGTCGAGCATCATAATAATACAATAACACGAAATGAATAGATAAAAATCACCAGAAATGAAATAGTAGAATGAAGATGAAATGAAATCTTGAATTATTGCATCTCTTCAATGGCTATTTGATCAATCTCCTTTGATGATTCTTCTTCAACCTAAGCAATTTAGTATGAAAGTTGCGTGGATAGGTGTTTTGTATCAAAGCTTCTATAAAACTTGAAAGAAATATGGATTTGTACATTAAAAGCTTCCTCATTAGGCTTCTTCTTAGTAAAATATATGTAATTTCTGCCCCTAAGAGCTTCCTTTATTTGTTGGATGAAGGTATATATTTATAGACCCAAGAATTAAATAAAAAATCATACCCTAATTGCTTTCCAAATAGAAGAAAACCAATTTTTCCGTTCACACAATATAGTGTGTTGTGATTGCATGGCTAAATTTTTGGAGTTAGCTCTCCAAAATAAGGAGAATGAGGCTATTATAGAATCTATTGGAGATGCTGTCAGGCCCTGTTTGATGGAGTGTTTTTTTCATGGAATTCCATTTTCCACAAAATGTGGTGTTTGATGGACAACATTTTTCCAGCCAATTGTCTTCTCCCTCCTCACCTCACGCGCCCTTTTTTCCTCCAATTTCATGAAATCATTTTCGTACCAAATTTCATAATCAATTATAAATTTTTTTTTCACTTTAATGGACAATTTTCATGTAAAACAAAGTCAAACGAACACTAAACTTTGATTAAAAAAAATGATTTTCTAGGAATATTTTTTTTTTGTTCTTTTTTTTTTTTTTTTTGGAAATGGAAACAAATTTTATAACCAATTGTGGAAAAATTTATCACTTTAATGGACAATTTCCATGTAAAACAAAGCCAAACGTGAACAAAAAATCCAAAATTTCAAAATTTTTCCGAGTGAAAAATTATACTAATCAAACACACTTAATTAACAATTCCCTGGAAAACAAGTTCTAGGCAATTACTTTTCCCGTAATTCGTTTTCTTTCCACCCATTTTCCACTCTTACTGTCAAACGGACCCTTAGTATAATTATGACATAGAAACTAGCCTTCTGGAAAACTGTCTCGAGGATTTTATGCAAATTCCGTCTCTGGAAATAAGAATGGTTACTTCACATTCTATCACTTTTCTCCTCTTTCTTAACTCGAGCTTCTCTCTAAGTTTCACTTCTTTGCATTGATTCAAGTCTCTTTTCTTTGTCCTTCATTGCTTCCGACCAGATATCCTTTAAGTCATCCAGTGCACATCTCTAAGTTTACAATCTGAAAATTAATATTAAAATATCAAAGCATAAAGTATGAAAGTTGCGTGGATAAACTTCTAACAAATGTCAAAATCTTGAATTATTGCATCTCTTCAATGGCTATGTGATCAATCTCCTTTGATGATTCTTCTTTAACCTAAGCAATTTGATATGAAAGTTGCGTGGATAGGTTTTTTGTATCAAAGCTTCTATAAAGCTTGAAAGAAATATGGATTTGTAAATTAAAAGCTTTCTCATTAGGCTTTTTCTTTGTAAAATATATGTAATTTCTGCCCCTAAGAGCTTCCTTCAATTGTTGGATGAAGGTATATATTTATAGACCCAAGAATTAGATAGAAAATCACACCCTAAGTGCTTTCCAAATAGAAGTTGATTCGATCAAGAAAACCAAATTTTCCCTTCACACAATGTAGTGTGGTGTGATTGCATGGCTAAATTTTTGGCTCTCTGCTCAAATTTCCTTCTACCTTGCGATTGCAAAGATTGAGCCTTACGATCGCAAGGTTTATCATCTTTTCGCATTTAAAATTTTGTCCCTTAATTTTATCTTTTGTCTAGTTTGAGTCCTTCCTATTTGTATCTTGGATCCTCCATCTTTGGATCTTGACAATTTACTCCTCCACACTGGAAAATCATTAATAATTGATCAAATGAAAGTTTCAAAAATTTGTAATTTAATCCTCAAGCTTTTCAATTGTTAAATTTAACTTTCGAAACTTGTGAATTTCTTTCAATTAGCCTCTTAATTCTTCTAATTAATCACGTATAATGTAGTTCATCTTTAATTGCCCCCATTGTCTCCAATTGAGCTTCAAAACATTTTTTTCTCCCCAATTGTACTCAAATAGGTATTTTCTAACAGTTAAAATATTTAACACGAGATTAGGTATATGTCTGTTAGATTAATACATAATTAACCAAGTTTAAAAGCCGTACATAAATACTCAATATAAATTGTTTTTTTTTTCCACTTAACTTGTCCTTTGTTTACATTGTCATTTTCCTTTATTTAGTAACAAGTGTATGGGGAATTGTAAAATAATAAATGAAAGTAGTTAAATTATAATATAGAGAGTGTATTTGGCTCTTAATATGTATATTTGAAATCCAAATTCACTTTTTATTTTCAACTTTTAGCTATAGAGAGTATATTGGACTCTTAAAATAAGGAGTTAACTCTCCAAAATAAGGAGAATGAGGCTATTATAGAATCTATTGGAGATGCTCTTAGACCCTGTTTGATGTAGTGTTTTTTTCATGGAATTCCATTTTCCACAAAATGTGGTGTTTGATGGACAACATTTTTCCAGCCAATTGTTTTCTCCCTCCTCACCTCACGCGCCCTTTTTTCCTCCAATTTCATGAAATCATTTTCGCACCAAATTTCATAATCAATTGTAAATTTTTTTTTTTTACTTTAATGGACAATTTTCATGTAAAACAAAGTCAAACGAACACTAAACTTTGATGAAAAAAAATGATTTTCTAGGAATATTTTTTTTTTGTTCTTTTTTTTTTTTTGGAAATGGAAACAAATTTTATAACCAATTGTGGAAAACTTTATCACTTTAATGGACAATTTCCATGTAAAACAAAGCCAAACGTGAACAAAAAATCCAAAATTTCAAAATTTTCCCGAGTGGAAAATTATACTAATCAAACACATTTAATTAACAATTCCCTGGAAAACAAGTTCTAGGCAATTACTTTCCCCGTAATTCGTTTTCTTTCCACCTATTTTCCACTCTTACTGTCAAACGGACCCTTAGTATAATTATGACATGGAAACTAGCCTTCTGGAAAACTGTCTCGAGGATTTTATGCAAATTCCGTCTCTCGAAATAAGAATGGTTACTTCACATTCTATCACTTTTCTTCTCTTTCTTAACTCGAGCTTTTCTCTAAGTTTCACTTCTTTGCATTGATTCAAGTCTCTTTGTCCTTCATTGCTTCCGACCAGATATCCGTTAAGTCATCCAGTGCACATCTCTAAGTTTACAAGCGAGTTCATTCCAAACCTGGGCTGGTGTTAAGATATTTAAATTAGGCACATATTGTGGTGTAATTGAGATTTGGACGATTTTCGTCATTGGAGATTGATCGTCCACGACAATGAAAAGCCGAGGGATCATCTTTCTCTTTATAAAGGTTGTATACAAACTTACTACAGCGAAATAAATTAGAAACACTAACATTGCAATTTTCTCCATCCGGACAAGACTCGAAGAGATCCAAACAAATCAAGTATATATGAAGCCAATTTGCATTCTTTACACTGTATTCACTTCCATTATTTGAGCAACTTGGCAGTCACTTTATATCCATTCTTGGTTGGTCCCACATGTTTTAATGTCATCATGGCGAAAAAAATCTTAGTTTCCAGAGTTCCTTGGATTCATATCATATCCCAGGTATACGGCTGATATTCCAAGTGACTTAGGGTGCCACATTTTTTTTCCCTTTTCGGATAAAATAAACAATTTTTTGTGGATGGGAAAATACAAATCGAAGATTTTGAGCATTTTTTAAAAGAATTGGTCAAAAATTCTTCTTTATTTAGATTGAATTTTTGTCATCCTGTTAACTAGATCAAGGTTTTAGATGATGGGATGTGAATGTGATCTATTATGAATTTAAGATATCAAAGAATTCGAAGATTTTACATTTGAATCTCATCGTTAATCATTTACAGAACTTTTATGCATCAAATATTTATCCACAGTGTCATAATTACAAGAAAATCAGTTCTTATCAGCATTTTCTTTCTTTCTTATATCCATGTACCCTAATTCTTCGGACCTAAATGCAAAAATTTATGCCCCCATATGGTGTGTTATAAAATTAGAATTTTAGTAAATTTTGAAAAAAATTGATGAATTAATGAATGATTGAAAAATTGTGGATTCCATAAAATATGTGGTTAAAATTAATGGTTAACTTTGATTTAGATTAAAATCTAGATTTTAATCACCAGTTATGTCTCTTCAATTTTAGTCTCCAAGATTCAAGTATAAATATGACCTGGAAACTATCCTCCTAGCAAAACTTGTCTTGTTGATTTTATGCAAACTCTCTCTCTCTCTAGAAAAACAAATGGCTACTTCCCATTCTCTCACTTTTCTCCTCTTCCTTCACTTGGCCTTTTCTCTAAGTTTCACTTCTTTTGCGTCAACTCAAGTCTCTTCATCGTCCATTGCTTCCGACCAGATCAAGTTCTGGTCGGAAAATGTGCACAACAAAATGCCAGATTCTGTCTTCAAAAAACTATCCCCGTTAACAAAAAGGGATTGCGATTATTACAAAAAAATGATATCCGAAAATGATTTCTCAGAAAATCCGAGTTTTTGCTCACTTGCTAAACTCTCTTGTTCATCCGAAATGATAAATATAAACGCAGGCAATGTTTACAATAGCCCTTGTCGACCCCCTCACTGTAAGGTAGATAAATTTTCTTACTTCAGGATCAAAATCCTTACAGAAGGAAATAAGTTCCATCTCTCAGATTTAGAAGAAAAAATTCCAAATCGAGCATTTCTCCCTCAAGAAATAGCATCAAAAATTTCTATCAGCAGAAAAAGCATAACAAAACTATTTCCCAAGTCCTTTGAACTGTCAAAAAATTCTATGGAAACAACACTTTCTTATTGCAATGCAGAAGCTATAAAGGAAGAAATCAAGAATTGCCCAAAATCCCTTGAAGAAATGATTAGTTTCTCAAAGTTTACCTTAGGCAAAAACAGGTTACTTGCACTGGCTACACAACGCACAAAAAAAAGTGACTTCCTGATAAGAAAGATCAAGAAATTTGATAGGCAGAAGGTAGTGGCCTGCCATGAAGTTTATCTTCCCTTTGCAGCCTATTTCTGCCATTCAATCTCTTCAACTCAAATCTATGCCGTAGACGTGGTTGAACCCGAGACTCGACTCCCAGTTAGCACTGTGATTGCGATATGTCATATGGATACCTCAGCTTGGCCTGCAAATCATGTGGCTTTTAAGATTCTGAAATTCTCCCCTGGGGAAGGCGAGGCATGTCACTGGATGTCGAACATTGATCTCACATGGATTGCCGTTGACTAGAGGGTAGAAATTGGAATGTTTGTACTCGATCTGCAGCAATAGTTCTTGAGCAGTTGAGGAAACTTGGTCAACGTGGCTTGTAAATTAAGATTGTATAGAAACTTGAATTCAGTAGGTTTGTGCAAGAACGACATCTTTGTTATCATCAGATTATATAATAAAATGATGGGCAGAGTTGATCTATAAGTGTACCTTTTTCATTTCTACTCTGCAATGTTGAGAAAATCAGAGTTCAAATCCTATAGATTTGAAGTATGTTTTCAAATATAATTACTATATTTACCTTTCAAATATGGAAACGAAGATGTTCTACCTATAGTCCATAAATTACACTTACCTTTTGTTGGGAAATTTCACACCAATTTCCCTTTTCTACTTAACCCGCATGATCTTTTGTTGTTCAAGAGAATAATAGCAAACAAGAAAAAATAAAGAATATAACGCACAAATTTAAATGGACCGTCAAAACCGGGACCGCGGGCCGACCCGTGACCCGTGCGGGCGGTTCACGGGCCAAGGAGGTGTAACCCGCGGGCTTCGCGGGTTGCACCCCCATGGGCCGAAGTTAACCTGCGACCCGTAAAAAAAAATTGAAAAAAAAAAATAAAACAAAAATTAAAAAAAAGGAGGGGAGAGAGCCAAACAAAAAAATTTGAAAAAATAAAAATAAAAAAATTCAAAAAAAGGCGTAGCCTGCTGCATGGTCAATTTTTTTTTTTTAATTTTAACTAATGGTAATATAAATTTTCTAACGGTAATATCATCCCCTTCATCAATAAATTTCAATTTATTCTTACATTTATTTTTACAATATCCTCTCATTAGTTATTATACATTTATACTTCATAGTTCATACTTGTTACTACCTTACTACAATTACAATTATTCAATTGCAAATATCATCATCGTCTTGATTATATTTCTTTCTTCTCGGTTCTCACTAGTCACTACTAAATTTTTTAATCCTACTATATTATGGATTCTCGCGATTCTTCTTCTCAAAATCCTATTTTCAATGATAGTTACTCTCCATATGGGCCAAATCGAAAAAATTCTATATTTTTATAATTTTATTTATACAATCATACGGGCCAAACCGGAACGAACCGCGACCCGCGCGACCCGTGACCCGCATGGGCTCGACCCGGATGGGTCAGCGGGCGGGCCTGGGTTGTAGTCCAAAATTGTGGGCCGACCCAGAATCGGCCGGAACCGCAGCGGGCGGGCTTTTTTTCACGCGGGTCGTTACCGGGCTCACATGTTGGCGGGCCGACCCGGCCCGGACCACCCGGATTGACACCTCTAGTCACCTGTTTCTTGTATATGTATATAATATTATAGTATATAAGAAACCAGCAGCAGGCAGCCTGTGCCTCTTTTCTTAGAATCTGTCGTCTATTTCTTTGTAATTCTTCTCTCAGGTCACACGGCCACACACCAAAATAATGAAATACTTTCATTATTTATAGGACCAAATAACCAAGTAGAAGAGTTTAATTCAAACTCAAATAATGACTCCAAAATCGACTATAACTTGGAGATCAAATTCTAACAGGATTCTGTCCTCAACTTAAATTAGAAGTCTTCTATATAATAAATACCTTTTATTATTTGCAATAGGAGTCTTCCAACTTTTGACTTTTGAGGCAATTATCCAACAATCTCCACCTTGCCGAAAACGAGTCAAAATCTTGCTATCTCCTCTACAACTTTGAATCACAATACTTTGGGAAAAACAGGTAAGCATTTGCCACACTTTGACGGTCCCATACTCCACCATATGAGTATAACCACTCAGAATAACCTCCGAGCATTTCATCGGCTACATGTCGAAACAACCCTGCTGATAGTTATGGTGCAACTCTCCCACTGACTTTCCAAGAGAACTCATCAGCCATCGACACTACAACACCACCACATACCCACACACCTTGCATCAAATGTCAGTCAATGCTATGTGCAGATATGCTGACCCACGCCAGTAAGAACACATCCTCTATCATGGCAACTGGCAACATGCCATGAGGACGTTCTCATCTTACTTTACAGCGCATCAAGCACGTCCTCCTCCAACAGGAGAGACGCATTGTCCGAACCCGAGCAGTTAGCCGATCCTGCTCTACTTTTTGGACAATTCCTCTTCACGTGACCAGTCTGACCGCAATTCCAACAAGTTGCCTTTTTCTTCATGAAGTTTCCCCTCTTCCCCTTTTCAGTCACGAACACCGCTTGTCAGAATGAATATTCTGACCCGCCAATCTCCTTTCTTCTGAGATTAATTTGCTTGTCACTTCTGCGAAACTCACAGTTTCCTTCCCATACATCAAGATCGGCTTGATGTGTTTATAGGTAGACGAAAGAGACCAGATGAGGCGTAATGCCTTATCCTCATCATCTATCTCCACTCCAATAGCTTCCAGTTCTGAAACAATCCCATTGAGAGCACTTAGATGGTCTGAGATTTTTGTACAGTCTCCATGCGTAATTGCGTAATAAATGAAATTGCTCCTTCAAGTACAGCCGATTTGAGATGCTCTTTGTTTGATATAGTTCTTCTAGCTTTTCACACAATTCCTTTGCAGCAGATATTCCATGAATATTTGCAATAACATTTTTAGCCAGAGAGAGACGTATCATGCTTGCAGCCTTCAAATCCAATTCCTCCCAATTTTCATCGCTCATACTGGATTCAGCTTCCTTGTCAGAACTCTGGGTTGGTTTTCCTTTCAAAGCCTTATGCAGTTCAGCTTGAATCAATAAATCCCTGACCTGTACTTGCCTCAAGCCAAAATTGATTCTCCCATCAAATTTCTCAACGTCATATTTCAACGACATATTTTTTCTGTTGCTCCACTCCGAACCACCTGACGCTCTGATACCACTTGTTGGAAAATTTCACACCAATTTCCCTTTTCTACTTAACCCGCAGGATCTTTTGTTGTTCAAGAGAATAATAGCAAACAAGAAAAAATAAAGAATATAACGCACAAATTTAAATAGACCGTCAAAACTTTTTCACTATATGACAAATTATTACAATCATATAGAATTTTTCACTCACCAATCTAATCCCAAAGTATTACAAAGAACAATAGACTCTCCAGCAGCTACGCCTTTTAATATATATATATATATATATATATATATATATATATATATATAACTCCCAAGGCTGCCCACAATTCTTGACTTTTCTGCCTTTGTTCCTGCCTTTCTCACGCACCATGCAGTCACCTGTTTCTTGTATATGTATATAATATTATAGTATATAAGAAACCAGCAGCAGGCAGCCTGCACCTCTTTTCTTAGAATCTGCCGTCTATTTCTTTGTAATTCTTCTCTCAGGTCACACGGCCACACACCAAAATAATGAAATACTTTCATTATTTATAGGACCAAATAACCAAGTAGAAGAGTTTAATTCAAACTCAAATAATAACTCCAAAATCGACTATAACTTGGAGATCAAATTCTAACAGGATTCTGTCCTCAACTTAAATTAGAAGTCTTCTATGTAATAAATACCTTTTATTATTTGCAATAGGAGTCTTCCAACTTTTGACTTTTGAGGCAATTATCCAACACCTTTGTCATTCAATTATGGAGACAGAGGTGTTCCATCCATAGTCTGTGAATTACAGTTATCTTGGCCATTAAAAGTAGTCTTTGGAAGTGATTATTACGTTCTTCATACTTAATAATATTTGCTTGCGGAATATTTTAGTAGAAAATTGATATTGGAGGAGAAAGGATGAAAAGAAATGATTTTTCAAAAATGAGTAAAGTTGGACATATTTTAGAAGTTGGGACCACGGAATCAAGTTTGGAAGTTGAAAGACTTTAATTGCAATATGTAAGGATTCAATATGAACAAAAAAGGAAACATGTACCAATTTAAACAAGTGAAAGTAATTTGACTAAAATTATGGTCTCTATCAACTTGGAACTCTATTTTAGTCCTAAATTAAGGTCTAAAATATGAATCTTTCATTCATAATTAAGGGAAGCTAGATATGCAATATTAGGCAAAATTACACATTCAAATACATCGAACCCTCAAGATTTGTATTTTAATTTATGATTTAAAGATTGAAGAACACAATTGGCCACGAGATATGCCAACTTTTAGGAGAAGGTTGATGATCCCTTATTGAAAATTGGGTGTCAAAGAACAACTTTAGAATTATTTTCTTTATTCATTGTATTAAACTCGGTGACTTTGTAATCCTTTTATTTTTTTATTCCACAATTATGAATGGATAAATAATTGATTGTTATGATGAACAATGTAGATTATATTTAATATTTATTTAATTCAAAAGATTTCATGTAAATCTGGTGTGTGTTAATTGTTTATTATGTTTAATTGACATTAAGTTGTTTGATCACCAATTGGTTGGTTTAAGGACAATATTGAGAACGAAATAAGGTATATTTGTTTAGTTCGTGCAATAGGTGACATGTTTTTATAAGAGAACGAGAGATAATTATAGCATATGCAATCTTAATTGAATTCCTACAAATTAATGCTTTTACATGTGTATGAATTTATATAGAGATATAATAAATTTGAGTATGTGAATAGGGCTAGTTTTGATTGGGAAAGTCTATTAGCTAACATTGGTCAATTCAGTTATAAAAACGTTCAAAAAATGGGCTGAATGATATTTAATTGAATGAATATTGATAGCCTAAGTGAAACCAAAGTTCTTAACCACTTAAGCGTAAAAGTTCTCCATAAATTAAATTAGTTAGGTTAAATTAGATTAGTTTAGTATAAATTAGTTAAAAACAAAACCGATAAGTTTTTACTACATTAATTTAGATTAAAGCTAGATTTTAAGATAAAAATTGATAGTAAGTACTTAGTCGCTGTGAGTACAATACTTGTACTCAAAATTCACTATTATTACTTTTCACGTTTCATACACTTGTGGAATTACGCGATCAGTCTGCATTCACTACAAGAATGAGAACAAAATTGGGTTGCTATACTTATTTCTTCTCCACTAGTGAAGAGAACGTGCGTTGCACGTTAGTTGATTATCGTCGACAAGAAGTGAAGGTAAAAGAAATCTTGTACTCACTGTTTTACCATTACACTTGTTAAATTTATCTATAGAAGGTCAAACATGCCGATAAAATTCAATTTCAACATTCACCAATTAAATTAACTAAAAATCGAAAAATACAAGAATGACAATATATTGATGGTAATAGAAAATACATTCACAGCAAAAAATTGAAAACTATTGAAAAATTTTGGCATTAAAATACGTTATTTTCATCCATATGTCTTGCCAAGTATGTTTTTAAAATATCCGAATGTGTATAGTCGATGTCCTTGCTCTTGTTATTACACTATACAACTTTTCCCGCTTCAAATGATTATTTGGATGGACACTCGGAGATAAAATATGAGTGACAGTAAATGTATCTATGGAGTGTAGTAAAAATATAATTGATCGCCATTTATGGAGTGTGAGTTTCACTGCCATGTAAACTCGTGACATAGCATAACTCTTCAAAAAACAATCATACCTCGTACCACTTGATTTCCCATTGCATCTGCAATGCAGAACCAGGTATAAGCCAAGGCCGATGATCTCCCAGCTTTGCAGCAAGATGCAAAGCACTATTTCCATTGTTGTCTACCTTCCGAAAAATGGTTTGTTTCATTATAGTCTTTTCGAGTAAAAACCTGTAAACACGAGGCTGCCTATTGTCCACTGCCAACAATACTATGTTCTTCTTGCTTGTGTTACCTAGCATCTAAAAAAATGTCTCACGGTTTAAAAATACCATTTGAGGCTCACACCTCAAATCCTGCCTCACATGAGGCTTTCATAAAACGGCTTGAATCCCGCCCCTTAAGTGTCATTTGTGAGGCTTATGCCTCAAAGCTAAGCCTCAAGATGACTTAAGTTCTTTGCCTAGTTCATCTTTCATTTCCGGATATTCTATTACTCACTTTAGCATTTTGTACTTTTTTTTCCTTTATTGTTTTATTTTATGTTTGCAAGCTAAACTTTTAATTTGGTTAACATATTTATTATCGATTTTTAAGAGTGTGGTATATTATGAGCATATTTTAGTACTTTTACATTCTTTTGAATTATTTATTAGTCTAACTTGAGGCTTACATCTCGCTCCATAGAGGAAAAACTCCTTGGTATCCGGTATAGCCTTTTTAAGCATTTAAGAACGTAATGAAGAATATAAATTAAACACAGCAATATAAAAGAAGCTATGGTTTATAAATATATTATGTACCTTAGATAGTTTGACAACAGTAAGCAAAGGATCCTCAAATTCTCAACTGCAACATCTGAAGAAAAACAAAATAAAATACAATGTGGCCCTTTGCCACTGCTATCTCATCAACCTTTGGGCTCTTAAGCTGCAAATATCAGCATGTCAGAAAATGCAAAATTTGGAGAAATAATCACGGATCCAGATGTGAATGAACTTATAAAAACATGAGCACATTTGGATTAAAAAATCTCAAGAGCCAAAATAATCAGAAAACATGATAGAAGCATAGCCAATTCAACCCATAGTAACTTACTTTTCTTGTGTCTCTGAATGTCATTGATAACTCTATTCTCATCATGCTTCCTTTTCTGAAATAAAAAAAGTATATTAATCAGGTCAGATAAATGATCAACAGGTCCAGATATAAATTCCAGGCAGAGAAAGTTGTATGTGGATCGAGAACATCAGATGAAAATCTACGATTGCAAAAGATCAAAGCTAAAGCTAGGACATGTAGAAATGCACGCAAGTTTAATATTCCTCGTCATGCATAATGTTCATCTCCTTTACTTTAATCTCATGAATTAAAATAAAATACAAGGAGAACAAGAAAATAAAGTAAAACAAACATTAAGCCACAAGCAACAAAATGATCCATAACACATAATAGTTTCTACCACTCGAAACATTTGCAAGTCAGTAGTAGCCTCCAGAGTACATTTTCCTATTTAACAAGGAAAAGCACAAGTAGTCCAAGCAACTGTAGGAGTACCCTTCTCAGACTATATAAAATAGCACGAAGATACCAATGAATTAGTAGTCCCAAGCTCGCATAAAATGCAGCAAAAAGATTAGCTAAGAAATGAAGAGAAGCCATGTTTAGGACCCTTATGGGGAAACCAAGTGACAATAGGAAAAAATTTTATTAGTAAAAAAAAACGCGAGCGGACACCTCCATCCAAGATGGAGACATCGCCGTGCCTCAATCCACTTGGATGGAGGCAAACCATGCCTCCATCCACTTGGACGGAGGCAAACTCAATGCCTCCATCCAGGATAGAGACACGGCGGTGTCACCATCCTGGATGGAGGTGTCTCGGCACACCCTGGCACATTTTTTTTTTTTATACAATGCTACTAATAACATTTTTTCCTTTGATGTAAGTTTCCTTCTCTTTACCAAGGATTACAAGAAACAAGTATTATATATTAACCAAGGTACAATTTTATTTTTTTAACATATTAATTACATTGTTAATTATTATTATTATTATTATCCACAAGTCAGCTATTGATTTATTTATGGTGAAATGTTAGTTCTAAATATAAAAATTACATATCTACAGAGATGGGAAAAATGATGATTACATTTTATCTCATCATCAATCAACTTTATAAAATTACTTCATCTAATTCTTCCACCCCATCGAGCCCTACCAATCCAAAAACTAAATAATAAGGTAGTCACGATTTAGTATTTACAAAGTTTTCATTCTCGATAGGAAGATATTCATTATTCACCTTGCACCATTAAAACAACTATCATGCTTTAAATGTAAATTAGTGTTATAAGCCATATGAAAAAGGGTGAGAGGTTACAGTTTGCAGCATCATTGGCATTCAGTCCAAGGAAAAGTATCATGTGTGGTGATTGTAGAATATGCACAAACCAGCTGCTCAAACTTCTTTTTTGTGTAAAGTTCTGCAGGAAACTCATATTACAAAATAAAATCAAAACCAGATGCCTAAGAACGTCAAACAACACAAAACTTCAGTAGGGAAATTTCTCCCCGGCCAAAAATATAAAGGAATTAACCATGAAAAAGTGAAAGTAAATGGTCCCCAAAACAAATTAGGATTTTTACTGTTTAGTACTCAATTTCTATGATCAGGCGTAAAAAGAATTTCCATTTTAACCAATCCCAACCCAAAAAATAAGGAGAGTACCTCCATTCCGTGCCTCCATCCACTTGGATGAAGGCATGGAGTGCCTCCGTCCACTTCTCCATGTCTCCATCCATGCCTACGTCCACTTGGATGGAGGCATAGAGAAATGCCTCTGCAAATTGCCGTGATATTATGTTCGACCATCTTCTCATTATGAGGAAATATATTTTACATTCTTCCCATTTTCTAATTCCAAAAATTATTCCACAAACTCAGCAAATGCAAAGAGGATTAGCTCTCTGTAAAATTCAGCACTTTATTGATGACTTGTGGAGGGAACAAAAGCTATGGTATCATTAAATGATGAAAAAGGCAAAGGTTTAGCTCAAGTGGTAAGAGCGAAACTTTATAGGCTAATGACCTAGGTTTATGGGTTTGAGTCTTGAGGGGTGAAATCCTATGATCTCCTTTAGAAACAAATAATAAAAAACATAGAAGGACGAAAAACAACATCTTCCACTATCTAATGCTGTTTATATATTTGTCATAGAAATAGAAAGCCTTGTTATGTTATAAATTAAACCATTTATAAATTATTCCCAAACGGAGGCTTAGATGAATATTTCTACTCTTTTCAGTTCTCAGTGTCGAGTTAGTTTTCTGTTTCTGGTGTACACTGTATTGTGAGTCGTCTCCTTGCAACATAACTGTATAACAGAGTAATATGGCACGAAAAAGGCTGGTAATGTTTAAAATAATGAAAAAGCACCACGTTATTCAATCTTTAATTTCATGTAAAACTGTATTCTATTATTCCATCTGTGTGCAAATACCTATATCAAATGTTGCACGTGTGTATGTCAGTCACATAGAATAAAAAAGGAGAAACCGGAAAGTTGGCATCAAAATTAATAACCTAAAAAATAAACTGTTATTGCCAGCAAAAAAAAAAAAGGTGACATGCCGTGTCTCCATGCTGGGCACGAAGACATTCTCGTGTCTCCGTGCGGGACACGTCCAAAGATAGTAGTCCATGATACCAAACAAATCTCTAGCGTTCACAGTTTCACCTGCTTTAACATAATCAGAAGAACGAACCTCTTTCAGGCATTTTATCAAACAGCTCTCTCCCACTCGCATACTTACCAACCATTCTCTTCCATAATTCTATTGTCTCTTCACACATACCATCGAAAATCTTCCTAGCATCATCTAAACTACCTATATGAATACTGGAATAAATAATGCATCAATAATGATAACAGATGATGACATTATGTTGTGATACAAAAAAAGAATGCTAATTTTCAAAACCATGTAACAACAAGATTTGATTCAATATTTGCACTGAAACTACACATCAAAGAGACAACAATGCAAACCGAAAACTTCTCCTGAGTGGCTCATCAACTGAATAAATTTCCCAAAGAAAATCGTCATAAATAGAAAGAGGGAGAAATTAAGAAAAGGGTTTGTAAAATAAACATCAATAAAAGCATACCTTCCTCTAATGCTTCAAATTGATTAATGGCTTCTTCTGGAACGACACCCATTTCTTCTTCTTCTTCTCAACAGAACGTAAATTTTGCTGTTGAAATCACAGCAACACAACTTAGTTGGCGTGAAAATGGAAAAGAAAACAGGCACGAGAGAAGGAAGTGAAAGAAGGAAGCATGGTGGATCGATGAATGATAGGAACGGTATGGAGAGGAGGAGTAGGTGATGAGGAATGGATGGTTACGTGGAGAAGTGGAGAACGACAGCGCAGGAAAATTGACTAATTTCAGGATATTTTTTTTAAAAAAAGGGTGATTTTTGACGACGACGGGAAATCGCGACATGTGTAAGAATTTTTTAGCCTATTTTAATTTATAGTGATACCGAATTGCCATAAGTCTAGTACCCTAAAGTTCCCTAAAAACCCACAGCCTTATAATTTTAACTAGAGCAAAAAAAAAAAAAAAAAAACATTACAGCCAAACGTATGTAAATATGTGGACTCAAAGGTCATAAGTATTAGGTTTGTGTCAAGCCTCAATTAAATGTGAGAGAGCTCCATTGGTCCAACGGGCCGATTAATGCCTTACTAGAGAGAGAGTCTAAGGGCTTCAAGCTAGTTACTAATAAGTGAAAATTACATATAACCAAATTTTTTAAGTTATAATTTCAAAAATCAGATTTAAAGTTTGCTTATACAAAAATCAAATATTAAATCAATATTAATGATAATATTATAAAATTAAATTAATTTAGACACCCACCCCACCCCACCCCACCCCACCAAATTTAATCATAAACCCTAATTACTTTCAATTCTCCTTTCTTTATATCTCTCCATTCTCTCTCTTGTCCTTCGCATGGACCTGTGGATGTCAACGAGTTAAGTTGAGTCGGCTTACAAGCCAAAACTCAAAACTCGGGCTCGGTTCGAGTAAATATGGTTCGGTCTTTTTTTGACGCAAACCGGCCAAGCTTTTGCTCTGCCGAAAAATCTACGCTCGACCCGAGTTTCGGGGGCTAGCTCTTTATTTTTATTTTTTTTATTGTACATCTGCCTGTTAAGATAGCTATTGCTACCTCTGTAAAGGCAGCTAAATAAGGCAGCAGTAGCTACCTTGAATAAGGACCCCAATCTTGATTTACAATTCTAACAATAGAGATCAAGTTCAGAGAGCATATATGGAAAATGGTCCTTGTCAGTCGTTTAACGATGAATTTAAGAAAAGACAAATTGGAGAAAAAGAATCTAGTCGATTCAATCCTTCTTGGTTTAACGAGTTTGAAGATTGGTTGGAGTATAGTGTGGCAAAAAAGACAGTTTTTTGATTATATTGTTATCTTTTTAAAACAAGTAGTGGGAAATAAGGTGGAGACGACTCATTTGTTGGTGAAGGATTCACGTATTGGAAAGATAAAAAGAGGCTTGGTACTCATGTTGGAAAGTATAATAGTTCACATAATCAAACTCGCATTGAGTGTGAAGCTTTGATAAATCAAGAACAACACATTCAAACGGTTTTCTTCAAGTAGTCGAACAAATGAGAAATGAATATCGTTTCCATCTTATTGCATCAATTGATTGTGTTCGAGTTTTGTTGAGACAAGGGCATTTATTTTGGGGCCATGATGAATCTAAGAATTCTCTGAATCCGGGATATTTTCTAGTTCAATTACAATTTCTAGTTGATCATATTCATGAGGTTAAGGCTGTGACATTTGGAAATTAACCCCAAAATTGCAAATTAACATCCCCTAAGGTACAAAAGGATATATTATGTGCTTGTGCTACTGAAATGATAAATATTATTATCAAAGATGTTGGTGATTCATTATTTTCTATCTTAGTTGATGAATCTCGTGATGTGTCAACGAATGAGCAAATGTTAGTTGTGTTACGTTATGTGAAAAATGGGCTTGTAAATGAACGTTTCATTGGTCTTGAACACGTGTCTACCACTACAGCTGTCTTAATCATGGCTGCTATTGATAAGATATTTTCTAGATATAACTTAAGCATTTCTAATTTGTGGGGACAAGGTTATGATGTGGCAAGTAATATGCAAGATCAGTTCAATGATCTCAAAGCACTCATTTTAAATGAGAACCCTTGTGTCTTTTATATTCATTGTTTCGCTCATCAATTTCAACTAGCTCTTGCAGCTGTGGCAAAGAAGAATATGCCGATTACTAACTTCTCTCGTGTGGTTGCAAATGTGCTAAATAATGTTGGAGCATTGTCTAAACTTTGTGATCTTCTTCGAGAAAAACAATCAGATTTTATTGAGGCATTGGAGAATGATGATATTTTAAATGGATAGGGCCTTAATCAAGAAACCACTCTTCAGCGTTCAGGTGATACTCGTTGGGGATCACATTATAATTCTTTGGTTAGCTTGATTTGCATGTTTAAGGCTGTTATTGATGTACTTGAAATAATTGTTGAAGGTGGATCAAGTACTTGTGATAAAAAAAAGTATACAATCGTTTCATTTTGCATTTAATCTACATTTAATGAGAAGTGTCTTGGGGATTTCAAATGATTTGTCAAAGGCATTACAAAGGAAAGATCAAAACATTGTCAATGCAATGGACATGGTGAAAGTTTGTAAAAAGAGACTCCAACTTATAAGAGATGATGGGTGAGATTCTTTCTTGCAACATGTTTCTTTTTTTTGTGAGCATCATTATATTGATGTTCCAAATATGGATGCTATGTTTATGCGTTCTGTACATGGTGGTTGCCTAATCATAATCCTCCACAAATGACCAACTTGCATCACTTTTGGGTAGATTTATTCTATTTTATCATAGAAATGGAACTTCAAGAATTGAATGATCGTTTCTTGAAGGTAAATACTGAGTTACTCCTTTGTGTAGCTTGTCCATGTCCACAAAATCCATTCTTTGCTTTGAATAAAAGAAAGTTGATTCAACTTGCTAAGTTTTATCCACAAGATTTTTCAAAAGTAGATCTCTTCACACTTAACGATCAACTTGATAATTATATTTTTGATGTCCTCTCTAGCAAAAAGTTTGAAGAATTAAATGGTCTCAATGCTCTCGTACAGCAGTTAGTTTTGACAAGTAAGAATAGATCATATCCAATGGTTTAAAACTTTTGATTTTGGCACTAATTCTTCTAGTTGCTACTACTACGGTAGAGAGGGTATTTTCTTCCATGAAAATTGTGTAGGATAGATTGCACAATCGAATTGCAGATGAGTGGATGAATGATAGCCTTGTTGTTTATGAGGAGAAAGATATATTTTCAAAGATTGATATTGAGACTATTGTACAAAGATCTCAAAGTATGAAAACTCGTAAAGAACAATTACAAGGTATTTCATTTTAGTATAATGTTTGTATTATAACTTTTTTTACTTTTACTGATTCTGCCTGCACTGGAAAAATTTCCTGGGTCCACCCTTGCTTGTACGGCTAAAAAAAATATTTTTAAATTTTGCATTTTTTTTTATTAATTTTTTTAAGCTCGACTGTTTAAGGCTGAAAATTGCCCATGACACGAGCCACACAGGTGTCAGCTCGAGCTCCACACAGGCAAGCTCGAGCTCCGCCCCAAAATGGGGCTCGACCTCGAGCCGACCCCCAAAATGGGGCTCGACCTAAGCCTCAACTCGCTTCTACCAAGCCGGAGCCGACCAGGCTCGGGCTTTCTCTAGCTGAGCCACTGGCCGTCCGAGGTGACGAGCCAAATTGACACCCCTACATAGACTATCGTCATTGGAGACAACCTCTTAGTGTTGCCATACATCCGTGCACTTCTTTGTGAAGCCACATTGCTCTGCCATCTTTGTCTCTCTCTTTGACGCACATCATGATGCTCTCCAGTTTCTATCTCCGTCTCACACCACGTCATCACTTTCCTATCGCCAAGCAAAAAAAAAAGCCACATCCTTGTGTGGCACTGATTTGAGTGTCGCACGCAGTGCCACCCTTAGATATTTGTTGTGTGGAAATGATTTGAGCGCCACAGCGGTGTTCGTTCACAGCGCCGCACATTCGATGTTTTTGTTTTTGTTTCAGATTGTAAGGTGATGGTGACGATGTGGCTATGAGGTGGTGCCTGCTTTTTGGTTTTTGTTTCTGTTTTTTCTTTGAGTTATAGATTATGAGGTTTCGTTGGTGGTGGTGGTGGTGGTAGTGACGGTGTGGCGATGAGGTGGTGCCATCTTTTTTGTTTTTGTTTCTTTTTATGAGTATCAGATTGTAAGTTGATGTTGGTGGCGGTGGCGGTGGAGGTGACAATGAGACGGTGCCGACTTTTTAGGTTCTTTTCCTTTTTTTGTTTCTTACAAATTGTAAGGTGGTGTTGGTGGTGAATTGGTGGTTGGGAGGTGGTAGTTGTTATGTTAGCTACGTTGGTGATATGTTGGTGGTGGTGGTGGTGGTGGTGGTTGTGGTGGTGTGATTATGGATAGGATGGCTTAAAGTGGGGTTTGTAACGAATTATTTGATTGATTGTAATCAATAAGTTGATTAATTTGTGATCAATAAATAATGTGTGATCAGTTATTTGAGATTGTGACCAATTTCAATTTATTGTGATCTATAACTTATGTCCAATAAATAATACGTGACCTAAAAATTTGAGTTACGACTTATAAAATTTATGATCGATAAATAAATTGTGACGTATAAATTTTTTAATTTGTAATCGTAAAATAATTTGTGACGTATAAATTTTTTTATTCACGATCGATAAATAATTTGTGATTAATTAATTTGATAATTTGTGACCAAATACTATAAATTGTGACCTAAATATATTGAATTAATAAAATATATTTTTAGTTAATTATTTCATAACTACAATTTAATTAATAACTAATTTTTGAAGTTTTAAACTTTATTTCTTAGTTTCGAAACTGGCAATACTTAATCTCTTAAATATGAAAATTTTCCTAGTAATAAATACTTGTCCATTCCCGTTATGGTCCGATGTCGAAAACCATGAACATATTGTAACATTGTAATATAAATGTCCAAACACTCTTTAATATAGAACTTACGACTAAATCTAGTGGACTTAATAAAAATTTGAAGTCAATTTCTGTATCTTAGGCTACTAAGAGTTTGTATTCATTTTCTTTCCGAAAAAATAGTGATCACATTTAATATACTACAATCATTTTACTTGAGAACTTGATGCCTAAAGCGTGTATACTATTGTTGAGTGGAACATGCATTAGTAGACGTGTGTCAAAATAATATGATATGACGCCAAAAATAGTGATGGCCGTCGATGCCAGAATCTGTAAACGTGTATTATATTTGTTTTAGAAGTGTGTTACTCTGTCAATATCCTGGTTGATCCCAAATTTTGAATCTCTAAGTGATTTGCACATGTATCATGTTTGTTTTGGAAGCGTTTGGCCTATGCTGTACAATGAAAATCCATGTATGTCTTCGGATAAAGAGATATAACACAATATCGACCAATAATCTCGTTGATTTCATGAAATTTTGAGGTATCGAAATATAGTTTGAGCTTGTGACCAGTCCACGTCTTATTAGTATAGAAATCATGCGGCATGGGCAGATATGCTTATAGAGGGAGTACTAGATATGGATACAAGTTCATGAACTTGTAGTATATCCTTTATTATGAATTTTGAAGATTGTTTATGATTTAATATGAGTTCATTTTGCATAAAAGTTTTTTGATTTATGGTGAGGCTTTCGCTTCGTCTCATGAAAGAAAAACGCTTAAGAACCCAATAACACCTTCTTTAAACATTGATTGTCCGAGCTTGGTACAACAGCCCTTTTGGGGAAATGGTCAGAAAATATGTCAGGGATAATATGGGTGATTTTGTCCTAAAAGCTTGATGAAATAGAGATGGGAACCTCCTGATCATGCTTTGGGATTGCTGGCGAAACAGAAATGTGGTCAAATTTCAGGGCCTCAAGCGTGATCCATGTAAAATCTACCAAGAGTCGGGGTCTGCTATCAAAATGAGTATCAATTGGTCAGGAAATAATCATGCTACATGTGCATTATCTTTTATATCTTTCTTTACATTTGGACAGTTTAAAAACGAAAACAGTTTTTTCGCCCACAATCTTCCAAACACAAAGACAATGCAAAAAACAATGTCAACCAAAGAATATACATTTAGCATTATTGGTTAGGAAATCGGTGGAACGCTGTGGTGTTGTCAGTACAATTGTGTTTTATATTGGTTTAGTAGTATAGGAAGTAGAATACTGTTGAGGATTTTCAATTTTCATTATATTGGCTTCTTTTGGGATTTTTCTTTTCGTTAAATGTGGGTATTCGTTTTGATTGAACTTTTGATAGCTAAATGGGAAATTAGTTTTGACTGAGGCACGAAAGCTAGAATAGATTCGCAACCACTTTTACAATTTTGATAGCTAAACTAGCCCATGAATGCACCCCTTATATAATTTTGATAGCTAAGGCCTCGCGTGAGCCTCCTTTTTTGGGAAAAATATGTATTGAAATAGTAATTTTTTTAAAAAAAATGTGGTTAAAAAATAAGAAAAAAGTTTTATTTTACATGTAAAATTATTTTATGAAAAAATGTGTGGTTGAAAATGAATTTTAGATTATAAGGTTGTGTTGTTGGTAGTGGTGGCAGTGACGGTGTGGCGATGAGGTGGTGCCATCTTTTTTTTTTTTTTTTTTTATGAGTTTCAGATTGTAAGGTGATGTTGGTGTTGGTGGCGGTGGCAGTGACAATGTGATGGTGCCGACTTTTTAGGTTCTTTTCCTATTTTTGTTTGTTACAAATTGTAAGGTAGTGTTGGCGGTGAATTGGTGGTTGGGAGGTGGTAGTTGTGATGTTGGCTACGCTGGTGATATGTTGGTGGTGGTTGTGGCGATGGTGTGGTGGTTGTGCATAGGATGGCTTAAAGTGGGGTTTGTAACGAATTATGTGACCAGTTATTTGAGATTGTGACCAATTCCAATTTATTGTGATCGATAACTTGTGACCAATAAATAATACGTGACCTAAAAATTTGAGTTACGGCTTATGAAATTTGTGACCGATAAATAAATTGTGACCTATAAATTTTTTAATTTGTGACCGTAAAATAATTTGTGATCTATAAATTTTTTTATTTATGATCGGTAAATAATTTGTGATTAATTAATTTGATAATTTGTGACCAAATACTATAAATTGTGACCTAAATATATTGAATCAATAAAATATATTTTTAGTTAGTTATTTCATAAATACAATTTAATTAATAACTAATTTTTGAAGTTTTAAACTTTATTTCTTAGTTTCGAAACTGGCAATACTTAATCTCTTAAATATGAAATTTTTCCTAGTAATAAATACTTGTCCATTCCCGTTATGGTCCGATTTTGAAAACCATGAACATATAACATTGTAATATAATTGTCGAAACACTCTTTAATATAGAACTTATGACTAAATCTAGTGGACTTAATAAAAATTTGAAGTTAATTTCTGTATCTTAGGCTACTAAGAGTTTGTATTCTTTTTCTTTTTCTTTCCGAAAAAATAGTGATCACATTTAATATACTACAATCATTTTACTTGAGAACTTGATGCCTAAAGCGTGTATACTATTGTTGAGTGGAACATGCATTAGTAGACTTGTGTCAAAATAATATGATATGACGCCAAAAATATTGATGGCCGTCGATGCCAAAATCTGTAAACGTGTATCATATTTGTTTTGGAAGTGTGTTACTCTGTCAATATCCTGGTTGATCCCAAATTTTGAATCTCTACGTGATTTGCACATGTATCATGTTTGTTTTGGAAGGGTTTGGCCTATGCTGTACAATGAAAATCCATGTATGTCTTCGGATAAAGAGATATAAAACAATATCGACCAATCCACCTCGATTTGAGGTATCGAAATATATTTTGAGCTTGTGACCAGTCCACCTCTTATTAGTACAGAAATCATGAGGCATAGGCAGATATGCTTATAGAGGGAGTACTAGATATGGATACAAGTTCCTGAACTTGTAGTACATCTTTTATTATGAATTTTGAAAAGTTTTTTGATTTTTAGTGAGGCTTTCGCCTTGTCTCATGAAAGAAAAACACTTAAGAACCCAATAACACCTTCTTTAAACATTGATTGTCCGAGCTTGGTACAACGGCCCTTTTGGGGAAATGGTCAGAAAATATGTCCGGGATAATATGGGTGATTTTGTCCCAGAAGCTTGATGAAATAGAGGTGGGAACCTCCTGATCATGCTTTGGGATTGCTGGCGAAACAGAAATGTGGTCAAATTTCAGGGCCTCAAGCGTGATCCATGTAAAATATACCTAGAGTCGGGTCTGCTATCAAAATGAGTATCAATTGGTTAGGAAATAATCATGCTACATGTATATCATTTTTTAATGTGGCATCTGGGAAAATACCATTTGGACAGTTTAAAAATGAAAACAGTTTTTTCGTCCACAATCTTCCAAAAACAAAGACAATCCAAAAAACAATGTCAACCAAAGAATATACGTTTAACATTATTGGTTAGGAAATTGGTGGAACGTTGTGGTGTTGTCAGTACAATTCCGTTTTATATAGGAAGTAGAATACTGTTGAGGATTTTCAATTATCATTATATTGGCTTCTTTTGGGATTTTGCTTTTCGTTAAATGTGGGTATTCGTTTTGATTGAACTTTTGATAGCTAAATGGGAAAGTAGTGTTGACTGAGGCTCGAAAGATAGAAAAGATTCGCAACCACTTTTATAATTTTGATTTGATAGCTAAGGCCCGTGTGAGCCTCATTTTGGGGGGAAATATGTTTTGGAATAGTAATTTTTTAAAAAAATATATGGTTAAAAAATAAGAAAAAGTGTTATTTTACTTGTAAAATTATTTTATGAGAAAATGTGGTTGAAAATAAATTTTAAATAAAATGAATTTTGGGAAAATTGAGCTCAACATTGGCTAAATGATTATCCTTTTTCCGACTCCTTTGAATTTTATTTCTTTTCTTTATATTGTCGCTTTTCAGAATTCTTCTCACTACTTCACATGCATTTGTCTTGGATTGTAGGGTATTTATAAGTGTTTTTGTCTTTTTAATCATTTTTCAAAATGAAAGAAAATGAAACATTTCAGAATTCTTCTCACTACTTCACATGCGTCTTTGGATTGTAGGGATATTTAAGTGTTTTTGTTTTTTTATGCATTTTTCAAAATGAAAGAAAATGAAACATATGAGACAACAATTCGTAACAAAATGGATGATGATTTTCTCGGTGATTATATGACATTCTACAACGAATGAGAATTTACCATGATACTAGATGTAGATTCTATTATGAATAAATTTTATGCTATACATCCTCGTTGGGTTCAACTTTAACACGTAATGTTATGATTTTTTTTTTTTTTTGTTACATTTGAATTTTAGATCGTCGTAAGATATGATGAACCATTGGAAAGATCCTAATCAGAACACACCAGAATAGTGTCTCCATATTGTCTTGTGCATGGACTGGATACAGTGGATAGAACAAAAGCATGGCCCTCATAAAGCATAAAAATCTCAAGTGTTAAGGCTATCAATACTGTCCTCATATTAAAATTCTTCAATTTTCAAGTTTGGAGAAATAGTTCCTTTGGCAATAAATTGATGAGTAACTATGCAATTTTTCCTTCTGTATTGTCTTCTTGGAAAATTATACCATTAGTCCTCAATTCATTGCCTGATTAAGAAGTTGGTCATCAACCTTTAAAAGAGAGAGTGAGTTCTCAACTTTTCATTACAATTGTTGTTAGTGAACGAAGGAATATGTAAAAATATTTGATTATCATCACTTAGGGTGTGTTTGATCCACATTATTTTGAAAGAATATATTTTGGAATAGTAGATTGATGGAGAATTTGTGGTTGAAAAAGAAGGAAAAGTTATTGATGTGATGGAAAATATTATTTTATTGAAGAATGTGTGGTTGAAAATGAGTAGAAGAATGAGAATGAAAATTTTAATGTGTACCAAACAGGGGCTTAATCTCACTTGTCCAACCTTACGATTTTAGATTTCGTATCCCAACCTGGTATGGTGCCTAGAAATTTGAAGGCATATTTTCGTGATGATTTAATTGAGATTTGGACTATTTCCATAATTGGAGGATAATTGTCCTAAAATGAAAGATTGTGGATCAACATGCTCTCTCAAAGGTCGAAGATTGACTTACCATGCTAACCGACAATGTACATTCCCTATCAGGACATGACTGCATACCATTATAGGTAGAAGAAGTCTCATAAAGCCAATTTTGCTATCTTTTTACTATAATCTTTAAATTATTTGAGCTAGTAGGCACTCGCTTTATGTCCATCCATGGTCAGTCCCGTATTTTAACATCAGCATGACCAAAAATTCATAATTATGACGTTTCTTGAATTCTGTCCCAGGAATACTGATATTCCAATGAAAATGTCTTGTAATGCTACATTTTTTTTTTCGGCTACATTTTGGGTTTGATAATCCTAATTTGAAGAATTTGAGCACTTTTGTTCAAGAATTTTCTTTATTTAGATTGTATTTTGTCCCTATGATAGTTAGATCAAAGTTTTTGGCCGACCAAATTCAGAATACTGAAAAAATAAAAAATAAAATAGGGAGGATGATATCTAAAGAAACCAAACAAGAAAACCTGGCTGGACAAGTGTTAAAATTTTGGGTTCCATCTTAAAAGGTCAACCTTATTAAGAGGAGTAGCTCAAACTCTTTTAAATTGGTCTATGTTTTCATCTTTATTCGATGTGAGATTTTATCCCTTAAAATGCCCCCTCAAGATGTGGGATTTTATCCCTTAACAGACCAATCTTGAAATCCGTGTGCTCAATTGTTTCGAATCTTAATCGGATCGAATTGCTCGTTCGAGTTTAATGGGCTCTGATACCATGTTGAGAAATTAAAGGATAGATTCAATATGAAAACATATTGAACGAACTTGAGAAGAGGAACATTTTATTAATCATCAAGCTCAAGTAATATTATGAATACAATATTTATAGAGTAAATTTCTAACAAACTAACTACATAACAAACAAGAGAAGAATCTAGAAGAAGTATCTAATAAAAAATAGGAGAAGCATCTAAAAGAATGATCTAATATTGAAATATTCCACACTCCCCCCTCAAGTGGAACATTTTGAATTGTAAAGAGAAGAGCAGGGATGCAAGAGAAGCCGTGATCGACAATAACGTCCAGCGCAAAAGCAATTCAGAGAAAAACAGCAACATAATTCAACCAGAATAAGTGAGCATCCATGGCTCTCATATCATATTAAGATTTGGGGTTCCATCTTAAAAGGTCAACTTCATTAACAGGAGTAGCCCAAACTCTTATAAATTGATTTATGTTTTCATCTTTATTCGATGTGAGATTTTATCCCTTAACAATTCTAGATGGAAACTTTTTCCACAATAAAGAAAAAAGGGGAAAGGAAAAAAACACACACACACAAGGGCAAATGAATGTGATCTTTAAAATCAAAGGTTGTGGATAAACGTGATCTTTAGAAGGTTGAAGATTAACTTACTATGCTAACCAAACAATGCACTTTCCCTTTCAGGACATGACTGCATACCAATAGAGGTAGAAGAAGGGTCTCATGAAGCATGAAAAACAAAGGCTAATGGTTATTAATTCCCAGACAAATCAATTATATATGAAGCCAGTTCGTTATCTTTTCACTGTATTGTCTAAATTATTTGAGCAAGTTGGCACCCATTTTATGTCCAATCGTGGTCGGTCCCATATTTTGACATCAGTTACGACTAAAAATTCATAATTTCAATGTTTCTGTCCCAGGTATACCAATTTTCCAATGAATTTGGCATGTGATGCTACATTTTTGTTTATTTTCTTTTTGAACACATTTTTGGGTTGGATAATCCAAATTTGAAGAGTTTGAGCACTTAGTCCATGCTTGATTGCCCATGGAAAATACACATTCGAAAAAAACGAATTTTACTTTGGTCGTTTGATTGTAACGTGGAAATGGAAATCGAATTCCAAAGCATAACCACTTTAATCTGCATTTTCTTTATTTTCATGGAAATGAAAACGAGATGTGAAGCGCGTCTGGAAGGATTAAACATCCACTGGAGGAAAGCTATATGGATGGTAACATCGTTTTTGGCTCAATGTGCGGGCATTATTTCCAACGTGAAGAGAATTTCGGATAGAGATGTTCGTTGCCTTAAATCACTTAACTGTCCAATTACTAGTTTTAAACAAAAATGTGGTCATATGGTAGCTTGGAGAAAACCACCAAACGAGATTTTGAAACTTAATGTGAATGGTGCAGCGAAGGGAAATCTAGGCCATGCGGGTGGTGGTGGAATAATACGAGATTCTAAAGGTCGGTTCATTGCTGGATTTGCACGATTTATGGTATTACAACAAATATGGCAGCAGAGGTTAGAGCTCTTCAGGATGGGTTGCGCCTCTGTAAAGAACTTGGCTTAAAAAATGTTATGGTGGAATCAGATTCCAAGGTAGTTGTTCAATGGGCAAGGCAAGGAACATGCTCACTATGGCGTCTTCAAGAAGCTTGGAATGAAATTTCAGCCCTCCTTCGTGTGGTAAATGGTACACTTAACCATGTGTTTCGAGAAGCCAACTCAGCGGCAGACTTTCTTGCAAAGGAGGTGTCAGGTGGGAACTCTATAGAGTATGCTAATTTACACCTTATACCGATTTTTCTTCGTGGTATCTTGCGTACGGACCGTTGGGAGTTACCTCATTTTAGACATTAGTTGATTATGAGTTGTAAGGGAAGTAGTACTTCCTCATTTATTGTTTTTGTTTATTTAAGTTGTAACCACGGTATTCCTCCACCACAAGTGAGGATATTTTAATAAAATCTCGGAGGTACGGCCCTCCTTCCACAAAAAAAAAAAAATCTGCATTTTGGATAATCCAAATTTGAAGAGTTTGAGCACTTAGACTATGCTTGATTGCAACGGATTTCATGAAAAATATCACATATGAGGAAAACGATTTCCGCTTGGACCGTTTGATTTTAACGTGGAAATGGAAACCAAATTTCAAGGTACAACCACTTTAATCTGCATTTTTTTTTATGAAAAAAGAATTCCTATGAGTTTGGTGGGTTTTTATTTTCCAACTAACATAGAACTGGAATTACTTTCCACATTTGCCTATCAAACGGACCCTTAATATTCAAGAATTCTCTTTGTTTATATTGCATTTTGTCCATCTGATAATTAGATTAAAGTTTTGGAGATAATATTTCATTTGGCCCATTTTGGCCCCCATTTTAAAAAAAAAAAAAAAATTCTTCAAACTCATTATTTTAACTACACGTTTTGTGGGACTTATAACTTTTGTCAACTTTTCAACCACTATTTTCATTAACTTTTATCTAAATCTACTAAAAATTTGATTTTTAACTTTAAACAAAATAGGGGCTTAGTATGATATCAAAGAATTGGAAGATCTTGAATTTTAGCCTTTTTGCAAATCATTTGTAAATATTTTAACACAAAATATTTAACCACGCGGTATAATTACAAGAAATTCGTCTATGGGCACATACAATATATCAAATTTTAATTGGACCTACATGCAAAAAGTTGTTTATCTTAAACTCCACTTTCTGAGGTAATATTTAATTGGACCCGCATGCAAAAAGTCATTTATCATAAATTTTACTTCTAGGATAAGAGCATTTTCAACAATTCTCATTATTTTAAAGAGCATTTTAAAGTTTAATTAAAAATAGATTGATATTTTTACGAGTCCAATATGCTATGTATATTTTATCTTTATTTTGATTTTTTCGACAAACTATTATGGCTTACCGTTGCGTTAAAAGTTTCAAGTGGGCGATATTATAAACAAGTAATAGAGTGAATATAAGAATTCAGGTTATCGTTCCTATAGAGACTATGTATTTAATCTTATTTCGATTAAATCTAAATTTAATTGAATGGCAAGACTTTGAAAGAGTTCTATGTTAACAAATTAAACTGATTTTAATTGTTGTCAAACAGGGGCTTAGTGTTAGAGGCTATCAATACTTTCTTCATATTAAGATTCTTCATTTTTTAAGTTTAGATTTTATTAATATATCCTCACTTATGGAGGAGGAATACCGTGGTTACATGAGAAAGTAATGAAAGCAGTAAATGAAGAAGCACCACTTCCCTTACAATGGAAATAAATGATAATGGACAAAAATAAGAATAAAAAACCATATTCTAGTGTTGGCAGTCCATATCTATCTATCTGTATGAGTGCCCTACCATGTCGTGGTCGGTCAGTTGCTCCGTATATCTGATATCGCTGATGATCCCAACCTTTTGCAGCAAGAGCTCTGCAACCTGATTCCTCTCTCTATGGATATGGGAAACTGTATCTCTGTCGAATGATATGATGTCTATGATTTGTCTAAGTATGCCCCGAATAGCTCATGGTCCTCCACCTCTAGTTAAGAACACGAGCGTCCTTAATTATTACGCCAAAATAATTTGCTATCTTGTATGTTTTCAAGAAGAGATAACTGAAGATGTTCAACTTTACATACACGCAATCGTAATCGTATTTAATGAGTAATAATGAGCGTTGTAGACGTGTTTCATGGGAGAGACGCAGTAGCACACATGATACCGATACACTGATTTGGATCGTAGAATGCGAAGTGGTAAACATGATGGATGGCTTAAATTGAATCTTAAATAAACGGTTGGGATTAATGACATCTACCCATAAAAAGATACAATTTTGGGTGAAAATCACTGTACTTTGCGAACAATCAAACTCCCAAAAACTATCATTCTTCAAACTTTACTGGAATCTTTACGGTCACTTCACGGACTAAGGCCACTTTCCTTCAGTGATTTTGTTTAGCTTCATAAGTATTTTAAACTTCTTTGATTTTAAAATTTTTGGCTTCTTTACATTCTAACGGGGGGACTTGGATATCAGTACTGTAGCTTTTGAGATGAGGGTTGCCATAACTAATATGACTGACCTCATCCAAGCCATTAGGGCTAGTTATTGTGATTTGTGTACAATGGAGGGTCGAGTAGATTATGAAGCAAGTAGAAGGGCTACCAAAATTCCTTCAAATGTAATCGTAGCCCACCTTGTAGATATAAGGGAGAAATATTGCATTCCATGTGATATAGAATTTTTAGCCCCATCTTCTGATGAGCGAGATTGCTTTTGTAGGCATGGGTGCATCGCTGTTAGTGAGTTTCTTCTGAAGAGGGACTTTGTCAGATCCTTCATCCTTTCTTTAGAGTCGTAATTAGGTTGTACGGGTTAACACCTATCCAACTCATCCCTAATGCATGGGCCCAGCTAGTGGGGACATATTTCTTGTGGAAAAAGACCTCTTTAGGCTAGGATATGCCCCTCCATGTCTTTCAATCTATCTTCCAACCTCGGGTTTTGGGTAAAAGGGATTCAAAGTGTTGGTATTCTCTGTGTCCATGGGGGGCCATTCTCCTTTTGTCATAGGCCTTTCTTTTTCCATCAAGAAGTGGAAGAAAACTTGGTTTTGGGTCAGAGGGCAATGGCAAACATGTGTGGGTGACAAAGTCCCTTATATGACAATGCCAACCAGTTATTCCGAAGCTGGTGAGTGTTTATTTCTTCAGTTTCATGTTTCTTAACTTTGAATTAGCTCTGACCTTTCTTTGTTGTTTCAGGGTCGGTTGATCGTTTCGAACTAACCCAAGCAGAGTTGGGTGTTATAGAGGACATTTACCTCCGTCTTCTATCTTCACGAGAGTTTGACCATTTGATAAACTCAAAACGGTTCTTTGAGGAGTTTTGCTTAATGGCCCAAATAGGTAATTTCTTCAGTATAAATCTTCTTTAAATTGTTGATGGTAGTTTGTACTGACCCTCTATTCCTTTTGGAGAACATTTCAAAAAAATGAGGCATCTCATCCCTGACATGGCCTCCATTCTTGCTGCCACCTCTACTGTAGGTAAAAACGGGTTCAAGCACTCATTTGTTGTAGCAAAATAAGTGAGGGACCAAGTAGAAAAGATCATCAAGGAGGCTGCTGGTCGGGAGGGAAAAGGATGACATTCTATAAAGGATAAGGGGAAGAACAAAGTGGATGGGGTCCACAAAAAAGAAGTATATATTATCCTCTACTGGAGAGGGAAGGTCACTAGTCAGCCCACTACCTTGCTCCGAAGTCCCACCAAAAAATAAATGGTGGCCTCTATTACTATGGCTAAAGGGTGCAGAGGAGGCCAACTGTCGTGGAGCTTTTAAGGTAAGAACCATTGAGATGGTGAGGACCTCAAACGACTCGACAACTGCCTCAGATGCAACTCTTCGAACCAAGCTCTCCCTATCTAAGAAGAGCGACGGATCAAGGAGGCTGCTGGTCGGAAGGGAAAAGGATGACATTCTATAAAGGATAAGGGGAAGAACAAAGTTGAGGAGGTCCACAAAAAATAAGTATATATTATCCTTTACCGGAGAGGGAAGGTCAATAGTCAGCCCACCACCTTGCTCCGAAGTCCCAGCAAAAAATAAATGGTGGCCTCTATTACTATGGCTAAAGGGTGCAGAGGAGGCCTGTAACGCCCCAAATTTTATTGGATTAAACCTTGGGGTGTTATCGATATCGTTTCTTAATGCGGAATCATTTAAGTAAAAATTGGACATCTAAATTTATTTAAAGCATTCAAACATCAATTTAAACATAATGTCAATAAAATCTAAACATTTAATGGAAATAAAGAAAGCACGAAATGCCGTTACATATTTTATTGTCAAATGTCTTTCTTGAAAGTTTATTACTTGGCAACCCGCACACCGCACAGCCACCATCCACGTAAACCGATCCGACCTGAAAACATTAAATTTTGAAGGAATGAGTAATTTGACTCAGTAGGATACGTGCGTCCAAAACAATACGAAAATTCTTTAAACATAAACTTATAACATTTCATACCATCATTTCATCAAAAGCAATCGGAGATCAATCGAAAGCTCTAACATTTGAGAAAACCCGAAGGAGATCTCACATTTCATTTCATTTCATTGGGACCCGTAGGTCAATTAGCATTTCATGAAATAATTTACGTAAAAGAAATTTTAATATTGCAAGAACATAGTATCCTACCTTAGTTGATGAAATGAGTTTTCTTGAAAGAATGGCAGAATTTTCACGTTCTAAGACTGAATTTTCTGCTCGCTGCCCGTAATACGTTTCTGGTTTTCTTTCTCACTATTGGTAGAAAATTATTTCTTTTACACAGTGTATATATAAGGTTGAAAGGGGGAAAAATATATGGAATACCGTGTTTTCCCTCCCCCAAAAGATCCCAAATCTCGAAATTCATTCAATAAAATATATATCTTCCTTTCATAACCAAATGACACATGGTAAGCAATCCCATCAATTCCCAAAATCAAAGCATAAAGATTGCTTCCTTTTCTATTCAACAATCACATCTTGTCATTTCCCAAATTCAAGACATTAAATAAATGGAATTGACAATTCCATCTTAGTACACGTGAATTCTAAAGAAACACAATCAAAAATTTATCAATAATTTACTAATGACCGGTGTTAGTTCTTAATTAACAACTTAATTAAATACAATCTAAAACAATATCTTTCAACCTCAATAACTTGACCATCGTTTATCCGAATTAACATTTTCTCGAGTCCAATATGCATAATTAATTACGAGCTATCTAACGAGTACAATTTTGATATATTTATCATTACTCTATCAATGTCTAGATATTTTACCCAATTATAATTTAATATATGTCACTTAAGTCCACCAACTTACGAAATATAATAGATGGAATAAAAAAAAAAATTTAAATTCTAAAATTTCGGGGTGTTACAAGGCCAACTGTCGTGGAGCTTTAAGGTAAGAACCATTGAGATGGTGAGGACCTCAAGCGACTCGACAACTGCCACAGATGCAACTCTTCGAACCAAGCCCTCCATGTCTAAGAAGAGCGACGAACTGGCCCCGGAGGGCCTGTCCATGCTTATTCCAAAAATTCAGATTTCAACTGCCTCCACATTCCACAAGTACTGGACAGATAGGTGGCAGACCTTCGTGGAGACCAGTGACTCGGTAGACATGTTTGCCATCATGGTGAGCCAGGCATGGAGAGCATTTAGGGTCTCCACAGAGGCTGAAGTCCTCTTTAAAACCTTCAAAATAAAATAAGGAGTTTGCTAAAAAGGACTCTCAGGCCGAAGAGGTAGCCAAAAGGCCAAAGCGATACTAAGGCCATTAAGAAAGAGCAGGTTGACAGGTCTCTTAAACTTGCCTCTGCCTTAGCAGAGATTGAAAACTTGAAGAAGAAAGTCTACTTGTCCTAGAGCGAAGTGGCTTTTATGAAAAAGGGAATGGAGACTTCTGATGCATACTAGAAGTTGGCTGTTGAGGCCTTGGAGAGGTCAAATAGAGAGAATGTTGCATTGAAGAAGCAGGAGAGGGACCTCAACTCCAAGATTGCTAATAGAAGATTATCAGAGCTTCACTAGATACTGGATGAGGTATGCTTACACTGAGGTGATGGAATGGATTGAGGTAACTCAATGATAAGTGTAGTTTATACACTTATTCGAGACCCTAAATGATGATATTTTATTGTCAATTGGATAAAATTCTACATAATTTATGTTATATTACATTTTGTAGGTAAAACTTTATATTTGATGAAGAATTGGAGAAAATAATGCAAAATAGCAAAAAAAATGGCAAAATTTAAAATACGGAGACTAATTTGGCCATTGGATGCAAAGTTTGGAGATCATATCTCATATTTTGGAAAGTCAAGAACTTGAATTGAATCAAACAAGACATGGGCTGAACAAATAAATTTGTCTCAAGGACTGAATTTCAATACTTGAAAGACTAACGACTTGAAGGATAATATAGCATTAATGGTTTTGAATAGGAGCCCCTTCTATCTAGCAATTGGTGGCTAACTTGGACTCTTTTACCCACAAAGACACAGGTCCAGAATTAAAAACCCTATATATTATACACTACAACAAAGATAGCCATTTGCAACACTAAAAAGGCAACATTTGTTGATAAATGTTGCTAAAAGGGTCTTTTGGCAACATTTTAGTAAGTGAATGTTGCCATTGATTAGCATAAATGAGTTTTGGCAACGTTTTATAAAAAAATGTTGCAATAGACCCCTTTTTGCAACGTTTATTGAGTGTTGCGGAAAGTGAGACCTTTAGCAACGTTTATCAAACGTTGCAAAAGAAAAGCCTTTTGCAACGTTTGTCAAATGTTGCGAAAAGTACTTTTTCCAACGTTTGAGAAATGTTGTGAAAGGTCTCACTTCTCGCAACGTTTGTCAAACGTTGTGAAAGGTCTCGCTTTTCACAACGTTTGTCAAACGTTGTGAAAGGTTTCAGTTTTTGCAACATTTGTCAAACGTTGCAAAAACTGAAACCTTTCGCAGCGTTTCTGAAACGTTGCAAAAAATTTCACTTTTTGCAACGTTTGTTAAGTGTTGCGATTTTTTTTTTAATCAAATAAATGGCTCAAATTGCAGAACCCAACCCTAGCTATGTTATAAATCCCAAATCATCTTCTCCCCTATCCTCCCGACTCACGACCGCCACCAGAAAAGAAAAGCCTCTCGACCATCGTCTCCACGCTGGAGCTTCGCGACTCCAAGGCTGCAGCGGCTCAATCCAAGCCCGAACCAGTTTTATCGCAGCTGACCCCCATTGGAGGTGCCCGGATCCATTTTCCCAAAGCTTCGCTATGTAGATTTGTGGTTTCTCTATGAAAAATTTGTTATTGCGATTTTCTCATGGTAATTGTGTGTAGATGGCTCGTACCAAGCAAACTGCTCGTAAATCTACTGGAGGAAAGGCTCCAGGGAAGCAACTTGCTACTAAGGTTTGTCTGTGTGTTGCTTGCTTTGTTATTTGTTAATTTTGCATTTAAATAGTGGCTTGTTCAAGAAATTGCCCAGGACTTCAAGGTACATTGATAACATAAACTTTGTTTTTTCTTTGTTCATATATTTTAAAAAAGAATGATACTAATTTATTGCTAAGTATTTTCTTGTTTTAACTTGTTCTGTGGTTGCAGATTGATCTGTGTTTCTAGAGCCATGCTGTTTTAGCACTTCAGGAGGCTGCAGAGGCCTACCTTGTTGGTCTTTTAGAGGACACCAACCTGTGTGCTATCCATGCCAAGCGTGTCATTATCATGCCTAAGGACATCCAACTGGCTTGCAGGATTAGGGGTGAGAGGGCTTAGATTGACTAGATTCTATTTTGAATTAATGACTTTTTTGATCAAATCTTCAGTCTGTGTTCATTTAAAATTAACGAGTTCTTGATTGAGCAACAAATTTTGATGCACAATCAGCTTTACTTATTTATGTTTGGATGAGAACCCTGGTAATTTTTTCCCTACTGAGCTGCTACATGTGTTGTTGCAAATTAGGAGATAGTGTCACATATAGTTGATGAGAATTCCCTGTTGGCTCATTTGGTTCTGTCTTTTTTATATCTAAAAATTTATTATTCTATTTGCACAAAAATAATGAGACTATCTGTTCAAGGAGTTGAATGAGAATATAATTTGTATCCCCTTTCCTTATAGGAACATTATGTCCTTGCAATTTTGCTTGCTTTGATATAACCATTGAAGGGTTTAGGTCATGATAGGGCAGTTAGAATTTATTTTTCTTGCTCCCTGCTCATCTTCTAACTACATTCTCCTTGAAGGAAAGAATTCTTCCCTGGCTAGTCACACCAGAAATAATCAAATGTTGTGATTACAGTTCTTTGTAACTGCTATCCTCCAATTCTCACAGTATTTACTATCTTTGAATATCACTTTACTTGACTTCAAAGTTTCATTTATATTTATGATATTCCACATTTGCTGAAGATAACATATCGTTCCAGAACCTATTCTATTGAGGACGTTACAGGTTTTAGATCATCAAATTCACCGTGCAGAAAGTCTGTCATTTGATGAGTGTGAACATGTAAGTTTGCAATCTTAAAATCTTCAGTTGTTTGTAGCCATGCGGCTTAGGGATGAGCTTTTTTAATTGATGGAGTTGTCTTGAACTGTCATCCTGGTTCAGAACTGCAACACTGTAGCATAAGAGACAGGATGATAGCCGTTTTTACTTCTTTCATTCAAAAGTTCTCATTGAAACTATATGAATTTCTTGACAGTGATTCCCAGTTTATCCTAAAGAAAATAATTTTTATGTTCTACTACTTGTGTCTTCAACGTTGAACAGGTCCCCAAGACATTACCATATGAGGTTCTTACGAAAACGAGTGCACCTCCAAAGAGTGATGTACCTATCATCACACCTAGTAATTTTCCCGAGGCTGATGGCTTTGTATTTGGCTTTCCCACAAGGTTCGGAATGATGGTTGCCCAATTCAAAGCCTTTCTTGATGCAACTAGAGGCCTATGCAGAACACGACAGCTTGCTGGAAACGTGCTGGGATCTTCTACAGCACTGGATCTCAAGGAGGTGGACAAGAAACTACTACGTAAATTCTCCATCTTGGAGCTGGAGATGTCTCTGTGCCTTCTGTTGGATTTAGTTTCAAATGAAGGTTGGACCGACTTGTTGGCTTCTTAATTCATAGATGGAATTTGTTACTAAGATGTTTGTGTTGTCCATTGTCCTGAGTAATTTGTATGTTAGAGCTTTTCCTTGTTTTTGACCTATCGATGGGTGATTTGTATGCTAAAATATGAGTGCCGGTCAAAACAATATATAAGCTATGGATTCAAAAATTTGTAAAGAAATTATTAATTTTTATGCAATTTTAAAATTTGTTCAAAAGGAATATTTTCAATTTTGCCAGTCAATTTACTTAAATTGCGCAAAAAAAAAAAAAAAAAGACCATACGGCAACGTTTTTTAAACGTTACGAAAGAGGTCTATGTCAACGTTTAAAAAAGTTGCCAAAGACCCCTTTGGCAACGTTTAGAAAACGTTGCGAAAGGTCAACGTTTGAAAAATGTTGCCAAAGGGGTCTTTGGCAACGTTTGAAAAACGTTGCCGTATCTTTCTACTCTACGGTAACACCTCGACTTGCAACACACGTCCAAACGTTGCAAAAGGTCTACGGTAACATTTTTTGAAAGTTGCCGTTAGGTTGTTTTTGTTGTAGTGATAACACATGCATACGTAGAAGGAGAAAAGAGAGGCGGATACTGCTGCCGATACCGCTTATATACACACACACACACATACATACACGAAGTGCAGCTGAGTTAGGCGAGAGAAATGCATACGCATACAGAGGACAGAAAAGAGGGACAGTTGTTGTTGAAAACATTTAGAAAACAAATAGACAATGAGAGATCGAAGAGTAAAATTCAAAAGAGGAAATCATCAAGGAATTCAAGTTTGATGTATTGATTGGAAGAGGAAGAAAATTTTGATGCAAGATTAAATTCTTATCTACATCTTTATTAAACGAATCCAATGATATATTCAAGAACAATTTCTTGTGTTTATTTTTACATTATAAGTAACTAATTTTTATATTATGGCAAATAATGTAATCGACTTGTAATCTTTTATTCTTTTATTCAAGATTTCTGTAATTTATTCATATATGTGTTGGTTTTACTATGAATTTAATGCATTTAATTAATTTATCACCAATTTGATGATTATGTGAGTCTCTTACGAATCGAGATGTGAGTTTGAGATTTAGATCATATAGTAAAATCCGGTAAATTAGTATAACGTGTAGAAATACATATACTAATCATTACGGTCATAATATGAATGCTTAGAACTAGTGTTTCGTTTAACTAAAGTTGATTCACATAGAAATATGAAATTGAATTAATTAAATAGGCTCAACGAGAACCCGAGAGGGATAAATTGAATACAATAGAAGAATTCGATCAAACACTACATTAGATTATGAATCTTGAATTAAAAATCAAGGTGATCAATAGATGAAATTGTTATGCCCTGATATTTATCCCATATTTGAATTTTTAATCAACTGATGTTTGCAAAATATTGATGTTTTCAAGTAGTTAAAAGTAGTTAGAAAAGAAATCACAACTATTATAATTCTTTACTTGCTTATATCAAATAGGAGTTAGAAAAATTAGATTAAGTCCTAAAATATAGTCTTCGTGAGAATGATATTCGAACTCAAAGGTCCATTATACTGCTTGTTACAATTTCATACACTTTTGATGCAAAAAATACAATACTCAACATACAATACTGCTGAGCTAAGGTTAGAATTCTTGGAATAGAGAAAGCAAAAAGAGACTTAAAGGGTAGCCACGCAATTGAGATTGAAGAAGAACCTAGCAAAACAATGAAACTTCTAAAGCTATGCCTCCCAATGCTATAATCCAACCCTTTACAATACCTCTGGTGACTTACAAATAGGATATCGATCCTTACACAATGTTGAGCTCTACAAGACTTGAACACGACCCACTATTGAGATTTAATTGTACTCAGTATGACCTACACAGTGATTTACAATAAAGAGCACCGATTCTTATACAATGTTAATATTTACGAAACTTCAACACAACCCACACTTTATCAAAGTGATTTTACAATGGAATTCCTCTCTTGATAAATAATACAAACAAGTTAAGTACTAAGAGAAACTGACACTTCAATTAATAGCAACAAATGATAGTTCAAGTGTTAGATGAAAAAATCTTCAATGAGAACATAAAGAAGAGTTAAATACAATTTAAATTCAAAAATCTTCTTAAAATATTTCTCTCTTTTAATGAATGATTGTAATAAATTAAGTACTAAGAGAAAAATGAGAAACTTTGATGAATATAATGATTTTACAAGTTTGATTCAATCAATCAAAGTTTTCAATATAAAAAAGTAGAAATGGTTATGCAGGGATGTCAAAAGGGATCGCGGCTCGGGCTGCCCGTGGCTCTACTCGAAAAAAGTCTGAGTCGAGCCCCATTTTGGGGTAACAGCTTGAGCCGGAGCCAACCTGAGTGGCTCAAGCCTGTGTCACGGGCCATTTTCGGGCTGGACAAGCTAACCCGTACAGTTGTCCCTTGTTAAAGGCAATCTGTCTTTGACTGCCTAGAGCCATAGATAACATTAATTTTTTAAAATTTGAATTTGAAATTCAAATGTAGTTGAAACAGACATATTTTTTTGCTATAAATACGTGAAATTTTTTTACAACTTCATATCAATTTACTTCAATCAATCTCCAATTTCTTTACTCAATATTCAGTATTTTAGTCTCCATTTTCTTTACTCTAATCTCCAATTTAGTTGAGTTTCATAAAATTTTACAGTGTTCTAGTTTCAGTTTTAGTTTCAGTTTCAATTTCAATTTCAATCTTCGATTTATTTACTCTAACATTCAGTTTCTTTTACTCTAATATTCATATTATTTGCTATAATAGTTATAAACAGATTTTACTAGTGATCAGTTTAAGGGTAGTTCCAGTTCTCCATCTAGCTACGATGTATCTCAAAATGTTCCAATTGATTTGAAGGATATCGAAGAGGAAGAAGTACTTGAAATTAAAATGTCGAAAAAAGAATTCGTGGATTATTGGCAACATATGACACGTAAAAAGTTGGGGTTCAAAATTGAATTGATATTTGGAAAATATGTTACAATCACTGTAGTAAAGAATTTAGTTTGAAGCTTGGTTCAACCACAATGCATTTAAATAAACATATATTAAGAAGTTGCAAAGCAAAATCAGTACTGAACTAGTGTTTTGCGATTCTGGTTCTACTCTTTCCACTCTTGTATATTCGCAGGAAATATTTCGTGAAGGGATGACTGCATACGTGATTGCAGCAGAAATGTCGCTTACGATAATAGAGTCAATACACTTTATTCATCTTGTGCAGAATTATCTCCAACACAGGTATACTTCTTATTGTAAAAATACTTTTCGTTCAGATAGTATAAAATTATATAACAGAAGAAAACAAACTGCTATTGAAAGACTAAAAAATTTTAATAGTGTTATATCGTTTACCTCTAATTTATGCACCGTGTTAATAAAAAAAGGTATATTGCTGCTCAACTCATTACATTGATCACCTATAAATTTTGCATAAAATGATTATTGCATTCAGATGTAACGAAAGGCAATATCTAATTGTATCAAAAATTACTCGTGATCTACTACACCTCCAGTGTCTACGGTAGCATTGGAGGCTGTATTTAGTTTAGGTGGTCAAGTTTTATGTGACAAACGATCAAAACTAAAAAAAATATATATTGGAGGCTTTAATATGCTTGAAGGACTAAGAATGTGCAGAATTACGTCTTCAAGAACAAGTTGACAGTATAATAACCGAAGAGTTGTAGCATATTCAAGGATAGGATATCGTAAATTTTTAAGTTGATTAGTTTCAAAAAATTAATTAATTTTTAAATTAGGCCCATTTAGGCTCGAGCTGAAATCTCGGGTCAAGCCTCAATTTTTTGGATGAGCTTTTGCTCGGCTTGGTTCGTGCCAAAAAAAGCTCGAACCATTTTTGCCTGAGCTTCGAGTCTCGCCTCGTGGCTCGGCTCGGGTCAGCTCAGCTCGGCTAAACTCATTGACACCCCCAGGTTTTTGCAATGTGAGTGTATAGATCTTCTTCAAAAATATATCTCCCTTTTAAGATTGATATGAAAAAGTTAAGCACAAAGAGAGATAAAAAACTTTGATGAGAGAAATGATTCAAGAAATTTGATTCAACAATCGAAGTTTTTATTATGAAAAAATAAATAAAATGAATATAAAAATGTAAGCACAGAGAAGAGTTTCACAAATATATTTCACAAGAAAGCCATCTTCTAATTGTTGTAATGAATGCAAAATAAGATGATATTTATAGTAGTCAAAAAATTAAAATTTCTAACCAACTGGACAACCAATTCGGACGTCCGCATCCTGAACCGAATAACCAGACCAGCCGTTGAGCGTAAAAAATCAGAACGGTTAAAAAAATAACCATTGGGCGAATTGGACGTCAGTTTTGACTCTTCTTTACAATGGATTTTTCCTTTTCGATTGGTTTGAAAAATGTAGGCTTTTTCCTTTTTATCCAAATGTTTTTATGAAATAACCTTTTCGTGTAAAACGATTTTTTGGTTTTTATCATTCATTGTAAAATATCAAAGTATTAATACATTTATATTTGATTTAAGAAGTCTAGTCTTTGATCTTATTTCGAAGTTTACCTCTTAAACTTCTCATCCTGGCCTTTATTTGATGTCGTCTCTCATGTTATTGATCTTTTTTGGTGTTTGTCTTTTAAGCTCTCATCTCGAATGATTTGATTTGAATGCTTACTTTCTACTTTAATTTTCATTTCGAATCCAATTTATAATGTGTTAATTTTGGCAAGGCTTGATTGATTTTAACTATCATTACTCAAAATCAATTGTTTGAAATAATATTAATCTTGTTTGTTATGATCAAAACATTAAAAATGAAATCAACCATAGGTCAACAATTTCCTCCTTTTTTATTATGACAAACAAGATAATTTGCAAGGTAAAATTGAAATCAAATTAATAAAATAATATATATTATAAATATATCATGTAATTCATATTCCCCATATCTTTTATAAATCAATAATCATACATTCAAAGCATATAAATGATTTTCCCTCTTTCCCCTTTTTCATATACTCCAAACATATTACATTTTTCAAATCAAAACATGTATAATCATCTCACTTCATTTCTCCCTTTAGACATGAGCAAAAAGAATAACATATTGGTTATCAAACATTTAAATTGACCAGAGCAAGGAGTATTATTCCTCATAAACACAAAAATGCCAAACATGTGTCAAATATATGCAAAATATTGATATCATAACATATTTGCCACATATTTCAAATTCATCTAAAATTTCCAAACCTCTTCGAATATCGAAAGTTTATCAAGAGTTAGAGGTTTGGCAAAACTATCGGCCAATTGATTTTTCATATAGCTAGTAAATCAGAGTGGGTGCGTTTGGATGCGCAGGACCTAATGTCTTAGTGCCACTAAGACATTTAAAAATCCATTTTTCGGTACTAAGGTATTATTCTTTACAATTAGATTCAAATATAGCACATACGCACATACTAAACATAATATCGAGGTCAGCTAGCGGTTAAGTAAAAAAGAGATTCGATCATACCTCGATATTTTGTTATGTTTACGAATATACCTTGATCATCTAATTTGATTGAGGAATTCTTTGGAGTGTTCATTGATTCAATTCTCTCATTTTGAACTCCATTGTTTCTTTTGGAGAATCGAGCTTGTTTCCTAGTCATGTGCTGGAACATCCACTATGCAAAAACAATTTGCTCTTTATTGTCTTTGGTACCTACAAAATAATTTAGTTTTTGTTCTTTGGTACCCATACAACTTTAGGTCGTTGATTGTTAGTGTTTGTGGACTTTGAAAACCACTTATATTTGCATTCAAAATGAAATCTCTTTTGATTGAACAATTATATTCACATGTCCATTTTTATAGCAAAAATTATATGTGATATTTGTAAGGGGGAAGTAGAGGCTTTAACAAAAAATAATAATTTAAGAGGCTTTTCTTTTAAAAATGGTTTGTATCAAATTTCTCATTTATAAAAAATACATTTTTGTTTACCAAACATTAAATCAAATTTTTTCTTACTTTCAGTAAATTTGTGAATGATTTGAGCCAAATCTAAAATCTTTTCTAGTAAAGAGGAATTCTCCTTAATTAAAGAATCATAATTGGCTTTTTCTTTTTTAAAATCATTTTGAATTTCCAAAAGTTTCTTTACCTCATTTTCCGATAAAGAATTCTTTTTTTTTTTTAAGGATCAAGTGATTTAAAACAAATTCTTCAAGAATTTCATCATAAGAGGTGGATAATTTATCATATGAACAATTTTCATTTAAATTTACCTCATCATCAATAGCCATAAAACACATGTTGGCAATTTTCTCTTGAGTTCCATATTCTTTATGGTCACCATCATCACTCTCATCACATATTGATTGAAGTACTTTCTTTTTGATAAATCTATTCTTTTCTTCGCCCTTTTCTTCTTCCTTTTAGAATCAACGTTTGTTGAGGAAACTGTTTCATTTCTTAACAAGAAGAACTAGATCATCAAGTTCTTCATCATTCAAATTTTCGCTTGAAGTGCCTTCATCAACTACGGATTTTAAAGTAATTTGGCATCTTTCCTCTTTTTTGCTTTATATTGTCTTCTCTTTTGTCTCGGTGCGTTTTAGTTCATATGTCATCAATGTTCTATAAAGCTCTTCTAATGGATATGTTGATATCTTTGGTGTTTTTTATCAACATTTTCAACAAGCTCCAATTCTCTGAAAGAGACCAAAGCACTTTACTGACAAGTTCAGTATTAGTGAATTTTTGATTAAGTCTTTGAGGCCATTAACAATATCGATAAAACGAGTGATCATGTTAACAATCGGTTCATTTTTTTTCATAAAGAAATTTTCAAAACCTTTAACTAAGATATTTATCTTAATTTATTTCACTTTGCTAGTACCAACATCAGTTACTTATAATGCATGCAAAATATCATAAGTTGAATTACATGTACTAATACAATTAAATTCATTTATATCTAAAACACAATAAAATATATTTTTGGCATAGCATTTCAAGATAATTTTTGTTTATCTATTTCATCGCACTCCTCTCTAGGTTTTGAGATAATTTGATCAGGCATACCATCAACTTTAATAATTTTTGTAGGCACATAAGGAGCAAATTCAATAATTTATCAAATATTATAATCTATTGATTGAATAAATATCATAATTCTAGCATTCCAATAGTTTTAATGAGTGCCATCAAAGAAATGAGGACGATTTGTAGAATACCCTTCAAGGTTTTTAAAATCGTGGTTAGCTATTGCTTAAGATTGTAGAATCTTAATTTCAAAATGAATACCTTGCTCTGATATCAATTGATAGCCCAAGGACAACTAACCAAGAGAGGGTGAATTAATTTTTAAAATTTTCTCGAAGAATTAATCTAAATTCAAGAAAGTAAAGACTAAATAGATCAATTCAAATAGTAAGCACAAATATGAAAGCGATAAGTAAAATGGGAGAGATGATACAAACAATATAATCGTGAAGGTTTGATCCAAAGTAATGATCTATGTCCTTCGTTATTAAGCTATTCAGTACGAACAAAGACTTTTTCGTTATGTTGATTGACTTATGGTGCAATACAATCATTTACAATGCTTCTGATAACTTAGAAGCAAGAGCACCAATCCTTATATAATGTTGAGTTTTGTAGGACCTCAACACGACCCACTATTGAGCTTTAATTGGATCTGAATATGACCCACACTATTGAGCTTTACGGGACCTCAATATGACCCACACGATAACTTACAACAAGGAGTACTAATCTTTATACAATGTTGATCTTTATAGGACTTCAACACGACCCACACTTTATCAAAGTGATTTTACATTGGAATTCCTCTCTTGATAAATAATACAAATAAGATAAGTACTAAGGGAGCCTAACATTTCAATGAATAGCAACAAATGATAGCTCAAGTGTTAGATGAAAAACTTTGATAAATATGTTAGTTAAAAATTAGATTCAATCAATCAAACTTTTTCAATGAGAAGATGAAGAAAAGTCAAATGCAATTTAAGTTTAAAAATCTTCTCGAAATATTTCTCTCTTTTAATAAATGATTTTAATAAATTAAGTGCTAAGAGAGAAATGAGAAACTTTGATAAATATGATGATTTTATAAGTTTGATTCAATCAATCAAAGTTTTCAATATGAAGAAGAAGAAGAAGAAAGATTTATGCAATGTAAGTACAAATATCTTCTTCAAAAATATATCTCTCTTTTAAGATTGATATAAATAAGTTAAGCACAAAGAGGGATAAAAACTTTGATGAGAGAAATGATTCGAACAATTTGATTCAACAATAAAAAATTTGTTATGAAGAAATAAATGAAATGAAGGTAAAAATCTAAGAACAAATAAGATTTTCAAAAATATATTGCACAATAAATTTCTTTTCTAGTTGTTGTAATGAATGCAAAGTGGAGTGGTATTTATAGTAGTGAAAACATCAAAAATTATTACCAATCGGACAACCCATCTGAATGTCTACATCTTGAACCAGACAACCATACTAGCCGTTGTGCGTCGAAACCAGAACGTTTAAAAATGACCATTGGATGAACCCGAAGTCTGCTTTGACTTTTTTTTTTTTTTTTTCCTTTTTGATTGGTTTGAAAAATGTAGGCTTTTTCCTTTTTTATACAACTGTTTTTATGAAGTAATCTTTTCGTGCATAAAATAATTTTTGAACTTTTATCATTCATTGCTAAATATCAAGTATTAGTATCTTTATATTTTATCTAAGAAGTCCAGTCTTTGATCTTGCTTTGAAATTGGCCTCTTAGGCTCTCATCTTGATTTTTCGATTTTTCTTTGATATCGTCGCTCATGCTCTTGATCCTTCTTGGCATTTGTCTTTTAAGCTCCCGTCTTGAATGATTTGACTTAAATGCTTACCTTCCACTTTGATCTTCATTTCGAATTCGATTTATAATATGTTGATTTTGGCATGGCTTGATTGATTTTAACATAAAACTATCATCACTCAAAATCACTTGTTAGAAACAATATTAATTTTATTTTTTATGATCAAAACATTAAGGATGCAATCAAATATAAGTCAACAATTCCCTTTACTGGCACCAATCCCCTCCCCACTTAACTTAGGCTTTTGTACTTTTTTCTTCTTTTAATGTAAATGGCTTATTGCCCCTAATGTAATGATAGTTTTAATGAATATAATCTTCTTTTGTTTACACTTGTGTAAGTTTCTTCAATTTCATTTTTATGTTATTGCTTTGTCGATGTACTTAGTCTTTATTCAAGACTTATTCCATTTTAAGATTTGTACAAGTGTTAGAAGTTTGTATGCTTTTTGATTTATTGTTTCTTTAGCATGAGGTTGAGTGGTTCATCCATGCTGAGGTTTCCTCAATAACTGCCGTTAGGGGCATGTGCTATCCATTTCGGCTTTTCCTTTCTCAAAACCATTTTGAATTTCCAAAAGTTTCTTTACTTTATTTTCCAATAAAGAATTCTTCTTTTTAAGGATCGAATGATTTAAAGCAAGTTTTTCAATTTTTTAAAGAATTTTATTATAAAAGGTGGATAATTCATCATATGATCAATTTTCATTTGAATTTACTTCATCATCAATAGTGATGAAACACATGTTGGAAATTTCCTCTTGACTTTCATCTTCTTCATGGTCATCATCATGACTCTCATCACATGTTGATTGAAGTGCTTTCTTTTTATTAAATCCATTATTCTCTTCGCACTTTTTCTATTTCCTTTTTGAATCAAGATTGTTGCAAAAACTTTTCCATATCTTAACAAGAAGAACTAGATCATCAAGTTCTTTATCATTTATGTTTTTGCTTGAAGTGCCTTCATCAACTACGAATTTTAAAGTTTCATCTTCTTTGCTTTTCATTGTCTTCTCTTTTGTCCTAGTGCGATTTATCTCATACGTCATCAATGTTCCATAGAGCTCTTCCAGTGGATATGTGTTGATATTTTTGGTGTTTTCTATCAACGGTTCTCAATGAGCTCCAATTCTCTGAGAAAGACCTAAGCACTTTACTCACAAGTTCACCGTTGGTGAGTTTTCGATCAAAGCCTTTGAGGCCGTTAACAATATTTAAGGAAGTGGTCATTTTTGGTTGAATCTAATTTTTAACTATCATATTTATCAAAAAATTTCATCTAACACTCGCGCTTTCATTTGTTGCTGGTCATTGAAGTGTTAGCCCCTCTTAATACGTAACTTTTTTGTATTATTTATCAAGAGAGAAATTCCATTGTAAAATCATTTTGATAAAGTGTAGGTCGTGTTGAAGATCCATAAGGATCAATATTGTATAAGGATTGGTGCTCCTTGTTGTAAGTCGTCGTGTGGATCATATTGAGGTTTCATAAAACTCAATAGTGTGGGTCATATTGAGGTCCTGTTAAAACTCAAATTTGTATATGGATTGCTACTCCTTGTTTGTAAGTCACCGGAATCGTCATAAAAGGTTGGATTGCATCAAAAGTCAATCAACATAGTGAAAAAACCTTACTCATGCCAGAGAGCTTGGTAACAGAGGATGTAGATCATTGTTTTGGATCGAACATCAACAATTATATCGTTTACATCATCTCTCCCTTTACTTATTGCTTTCACATTTGAGCTTATTATTTGAATTGATCTATTTAGTCTTTACTTACTTGAATTTAGATTAATTCTTCAAAAATGTTTTAAAAACCAATTCATCTCCCTCTCGGTTAGTTATCCTTAGACTATCAAAAGTCTTATTAGGAAAAACCTTATGGGAAAAATCTTAATGAAGCAAATGTCGCCCCATTAAAAACTTCGATCAAAGGAAAGAGTACAACATGTATTTACTCCCCCTCATGTTAATATCACTTGAGTTATGTTTCAAGCGTATTAAATCCTTCCATAATAGTATCAAAATCATACAACATAAATTTTCTATAATCATATTTATTACATGCATATCAAATTTCAAGCATTGTCAAGCTAACAAATTTCATATATGTCATAAATTTATTGAATATAATATTAACTAATTGTTCTCCAGGACGTTAATTTGAGTTGGAGCATTTAAAACTAGTGTGTGAAATATTATTAATATCTTTGATCAGTAGATGCATCTAAATGAATTATCTTTCAAACTTTTGGTTTAAATTATCTTTAGCGAGAATTTAGATAATGATGCATTTGTATATTATTTCCAGCTTCTTAATTCTCCCCAATGCTCAGAAAATTGTGTAATCAAATTGACATTCACCAAATCGCTTTATGGAATATCACCTCTTAGGACTTGAGATATTATGTAACGATTCAAACTATTCATTTATTCTTAGCATTCTTTACTTTCCATCTCAGTGCATTGTGGTCGATTAATTTTACATATACCGCACTATCAAAATATTTAGATGAAAAAATTAGGTTTTGATCATAAGCCATTGTAACATGGAGAACTATGATGTTGGCATGATGCGTAATAGTATTACCTAAATAGAAATGAGAAGTACTTTGTTCTCAATTAAATTAATAGGAGGCGTTTAACAAGCAATAATGTTAAACCATTTATCAATATCTCAACTAATACTTATTAAAAGGTTAAGATTTATGATCATTAGCATTGACAAGACACTGTCTTGATTATATAATCTGAAAAGTATGCTCACAATTTAAAATTTGAATAGTAGTTTCGTTAATATCAGGTTGCGAACACCATGCAATCATCTACTATATGTATAAAATATATTAGATACAAATAATATTTAGATAATCAATATATATCATCTTTATTAATTTTCAAAAATATAAGGATTTTGGTTCATATTTTAACTAATGATATTTAATAATCAGTTTTTGATAAAGAAATAATATATAGGAATTCACTGGATTAAAGAATCTTGTGACTCTTCATTAAATATTCATTTGAATTTTTAATTTCAAATTATTATTGATCCAATGACGGTTCAAAGGATCGTGCCAAATAATTTGAACTTCTAGTTTAATATAAGATATTATTTAATTATTGAATTTCGAAAAATATGATTATACATTATATAATTGTTCACGAAAATATGTCTAATTAAAATCATGGCAAGTGTACGGTTCATTACAAGTAATAAAGTGGACTTTTTGAGTCCGAGTATCGTTCCCACGAAAATTGATTAGTTTAAATCTAATTTTCGTGACCTTGACTGAAAGTCTGAAACAATAAAATTGAGTGTTGTTGTCATGAAATTATAACTAGATTAATAATATGTATGCAAGTATGAATGAATTACTACTAAATGCAAATTGGCAATGAATGTAAATTGAAGTGTTTCCTAATATGTGATAAATGTATTAGGATCACGAATCCCTATACAATAATCTTTTTAAATCTAGTTTTACACCTTGACACGGTTGAAATATTGAAGAATCAATACTCCAAACTATTTAATAGTCTTTCTTGAGTAAAGTTAAATCTATTCCGATATGTGACCCGACTATATCTCTATGACGGATACAAACATACAAGAATCCATGAGTTCTTATGAACACTTAAAGATTCACATAAGGCATAGCGGTATATTTCTATTCACTATCGGACCCTGTGATGATTATATATGTCGACCATATTCCCCTTATTTCGAATGCATCAAATGAGCCACCAAACTCACACAATCATTCACGCATATAATTGTGGAGAAAAATAAATTCATATAAATCATTCAAATATCTCAAAAAATGTTTTTGATTGTCAAGAATGTAAAATTAAGAATTAAAAATCATATTACATAGCTCATCTAACTATAGTACATAATTAATTTAGCCTAGTATGGTGGGAAGAAAAAAATCAGAAAAATAAGTAAAAAACGACATCACCAATTGAATTCTTGAATTTAATCTTCACGTTGTGGTATTGTTCTTCGTGCTCTTGCATCTTTTTCTCTCTCAAAACCTTTATGCATATGTTTTTTAGGTCAAAAGAAGGTCTTCCCCTATGTTCTGGTCAAGTTTGGTATATATAGGATGCCTAAACTATTGTTGCCAAAGTAGAGTTTCAATTGGAAAATGAAACAAAATCTCACCAAAAGTTTATACTATGGGTTTGCATAGTACAGCATAGAAGGATGTCCAACCATTAGTTTTGGCCCTGGAATGCACTATACGGTGGCATCAAATTAGACCTATGCAACCGTATAGTTATATGTTTTTCCCACTAGACAGTCTTCCGTATTTTGGTCATATCTTTCTCTCTCCGATATCCGATTGAGATGATTCAAAATGCGATGGAAAGATAACTCAAAGGGCTACAAATCTTTCAGAAATATAATTTTTCAAATTCGAATATTTCCTATACCAAAAATGGGTCTCAAACTGAGACTGAAAATTCAAAGCATAACTTTATATTTTCATTTCAGTCCCCAAACTTTGTATTTGATACAATTGAACCCTTTTCCGCCTTCTTCTTTTTCCAATGTTACATTCGATTATTTGCACATTGATCCCTGAACTTTGATTTTCTTTCTTTTTAGTCCCATTTCCCCATTTTTCTTCTAATTTAGGCCATATTCACCAATGTTGTCCTACAAAACACAAATTATATCGAATTAAGCTATATTCCACATATTTATTGACAATTATTCATGTTTGTGAACCAAAATAAGTATGTAAGACGCATTTATCAATAATCATATATCATTCGAAACATATGCTACTTTGAGAGCACATTGTCTTTAATTATTGGTTCTTCAAGAACATTATGTCAATATTTTTCTGAAATATTGAAAATTATAATTCATACTCTTCAAAAGAAATAAATTAATATACTTCTTAAATATTAATAATATAGAAAATTGTTTTTCTTTAAAAATTACAACCTAGTATTAAGATGTTTAATTTGTGTTTCTTCATGAGCTCGATGAGATATATATTATTCGGGACGTGTGCTACTTTGAGAGCACGTTATATTTTATTATTGCTTATTTAAGAGCAATATATGAATATTCCTCTGAAATATTAAAAATTATAATTTATGCTATTTAGGAGCAACTACTAATTTTCTGGAATATTAATTATAATGTTGTGTTACTTGATGAGGAAAAACATGATGGATTATAAATTTAAAGTTCATAAAGGAACAATAAAAAATATGTAATCAAGCTACAACTACTAATTACCATATAGACATGATGTGATATAAAAATTAATTACGAAACATGCATTAGAAAAAAATCTGCATATATAGAAGTTAACAGAATTGACTAAATTTTTATGAACGTGCAAAAGGTACCAAACATATGAATTCACATATATAGAAGTTAAAGGAATGAATAATTTTAGATAAATAACTTCAAAATGAATTCCACGTATGCATAAATTAAAGGTGTGAAAACATAACAAAATGAATGAATTAAAGGCATGAATTAAAAAATGCAATGATTTCGGCATAATCTATATGATTTACAAGAAGCTGGTATATTTATATGATTTAATAAGCATGATTACGACATAAAGCCAAGAGTACCTGACAGATGATTCACTTATGTATAAATAAATAATTCACGTATCACCAAATTGATTTCGGTACATGTGATAAAAAAATTTATTACTTTCTAACTAATTCACTTTGATTTTGAGATAATCGTGCTGATAATGTGTTATAAACTAGAATAAAATAGAAGAAATTATAAATTCCAATAGACTTGTTTATATTATAATGAGAACCAAATCCTCATATTTATAAAAAAGGATTAGGGATACAATGATAATAATTTTTAGGACTGTAATGGTACAATTGTCATTCACTAATAAATTTAGCATTTACAACAAAAACTATAATAAAGAGAGTGTATTTGGCTTCTTATATTTGGAGATTCATATTCATTCTTTATTTTAAACTTTTAACTATAGAGGGTCTATTGGACTCTTCCAAAATAAGAAGAACGAGGCTATTAAAGAATTTATTGGAGATGCTCTCAGTATAATTATGACCTGAAAACTAGCCTTTCGGCAAACTATCTTGAGGATCAAATTCTCTCTCTCGAAATAAGAATAGTTACTTCACATCTCCCACTTTTCTCCTCTTCTTTTACCCAGGCTTTTCTCTATGAGTGTGTTTGGTTTGCTTTATATTTTATGGAAAATGTCAATTTTTTTTTATCCAAATTCCTACTTTTAGGGTGTTTGATTGACAATTATTTTCATGGAAAATATTTTCCAACTTTTGGTCATGTGATCATATTTTTTCTCAAAAATAAGAAAAATATTTTATTTAGGAAGGGGTGATTTTTATTTTCCAAATAATTCACTCTCTCTGCCTTTCATCTATCCCGTCTCTCTCAACTACTGACCAATAAAAATAGACAAATATAATAATTTTTAGGTTGAAAATTAAATCAATCAAACACATTTAATTAATAATTTTCATACAAATAAGTTCTATGCAATTGAATTGCCTAAAATTTATTTTATTTTCATGCAAATTTCATGCTCGCAATCAAACGCATCCTAAGTTTCACTTCTTTGCGTTGACTCAAGTTTCTCTGTCATCTATTGCTTCCGACCACATAGCTGTTAAGTCATCCCGTGCTCATATCTCTAAGTTAATTTAGAAGCCAGATTTCATTTCCGAACTTGTGCTGGTGTTTAGAAATTTGAATGAGGCAATCTCGTGGTGACTACATGACAATTTAATTGAGATTTGGATGATTTTCACAATTGAAGATTGATTGTACACCACAATGAAAAGTTGATTGATCATCGCATACCAACTTACTACGGTGACAATAAATTAGAAACACTGACCATGCAATTTTCCCCATCAGGACAAGACTCAAAGGGATCCACACAAATCAATTATGAAGACAATTTGCATTCTTTAAACTGTACTCACTTCATTATTTGAGAAACTTGGCACTCACTTTATACCCATTCTTGGTTGGTCCCATATGTAAATTGAGGTGCATGATACACATAAGTACTACAGTGCATTTCTTCGTCTGAGTCAGAATAAATATGTTTTCGAACCAAAAAAACTTGTGGACTGGAAAATCCAAATTCGAAGATTTTGAGCATTTTTGAAAAAAGAATTGGTCAAGAATTCTTATTTATTTAGATTGAATTTTTGTCAACCTGTTAACTAGATCAAAGCTTTAGATGATGGGATGTCATCTATTATAGTATAAAGGAATTCGGAGATTTTAAATTTGAGTCTCCTCGTGAATCATTTATAGAAGTTTTATACATCAAATATTTATCCAGTGTTATAATTATAAGAAAATCAGTTCTTATCAGCATTATTTTCTTTCTCATATCCATTTACCCTAATTCTTTGGACCAAAATGCAAAAATCTATGTATCTTCAATTTCACCTGCCAAGATTCAAGTTTAAATATGGCCTGGATACTATCCTCCTAGAAAAACTTATCTTGTGGAATATTTTTGGCAAGTTCTCTCTCTCTCTCTCTCTCTCTCTAGAAATGAGAATGGCTACTTCACATTCTCTCAAATCTCTCCTCTTTCACTTGGCCTTTTCTCTAAGTTTCACTTCTTTTGCGTCAACTCAAGTCTCTCCATCATCCATTGCTTCTGAACAAATCAAGTTCTGGTCGGAAAATGTGCACAACCAAATGCCAGATTCCGTCTTCAAAAAACTGTCCCCATTAACAAAAAGAGATCGTGATTATTACAAAAAAATGATATCCAAAAACGATTTCTCAGAAAATCCCAGTTTTTGCTCACTTGCTAAACTCTCTTTTTCATCCAAATTAATCAATTTTCAGCCACAAGACAATGGGGGCAAAACGTATAATTGTGCTCATTCCAGTAAGGTAGAGAAATTTTCTTTCTTCAGGATCTCAACCCTTAGAGAAGAAAATAAATTCCATCTCTCAAGTTTAGAAGAAAAAATTCCAAATCGAGCATTTCTCCCTCAGGAAATAGCATCAAAAATTTCTATCAGCAGAAAAAGCATTACAAAACTAATTCCCAAGTCCTTTGAACTGTCAAAAAATTATATGGAAACGTCACTTTCTTATTGCAATGAAGAAGCTATAAAGGGAGAAATCAAGAATTGCCCAAAATCCCTTGAAGAAATGATTAGTTTCTCAAAGTTTGCCTTGGGCAAAAACAAGTTACTTGCTCTGGCTTCACAACGCACGAAAAAAAGTGACTTCCTGATAAGAAAGATCAAGACATTTGATAGGAAGAAAATAGTGGCCTGCCATGAAGTTTATCTTCCCTTTGCAGCCTATTTGTGAGATACAAATTACATATAACTGAATCTTAAATCGTCTTGGTCGAAGTAATAATGAGATACGGATATCATTATTACGGATAGACCATCGCGTGTGGCATTATTACTTGTGAAGTAAGTAGTTGATCTTACAAACTAAAGTGTGGTGACACTTGAATGAACATGTGGATGTTTTGTTATAAAACAAAACATTGGAGGCCCGCTGGAGATTTCACATGGATAACTTTCTGAGTTTCCTGCTGTGCTGCTCTTGCTTCCCGCCGTCTGCGATGAAAAGTTCGTTCAATTTCCAAATCAGCTTGAAGTAATTCACAACTGATCGATCTTCGCATGCAATACCTGAAGAGGCGAAAAAATAGTAGCACTTACCTCAGCCTAAGTAAACAAACTAAACAGAAAATAATATGTAAACTAAAATCAAAAGAAAACAAGTTCGAATTAGTGTCTAAATAACAAAAATCAAACTCAAACTCAATCCCCGGCAACGGCGCCAAAAACTTGTTCATCGAAAATATGTTTCGAATAAAAACTACCGCAAGTGTACGGATCGTTCAAGTAATAAAATAGATTTTAGAGTCCAAGTATCATTCCCACGGAGATTTACTAGTTCGATTTTACCTATTCTGACCTTAACCGAAACATGAAATATGGTTGAGTTTTGTAGCTAAATTGTAGCTAAACTAAATGAAAGCAATAGTGGATGAATTAATTAAATTAAATGCAAATTATACGATGGAATGCATATTGAAGTAACTCATAGAAAACAAACGCACTAGGTTCGCAAATTCCCATGTAATGATCCATTTTAACTCTAGTTCTACAAAATTGACAACATGTTTGAATTGATGAAGAATCAATGTTTCTAGCCTATTCAATAATCTCTCTCGAGTAGAATTGAACTTATTCTCGCATACCATTTGATTATATTTCTATGACAAATGCAATATACAAGAACACGTGACGTTTTGTAAACATTTAGAGATTCACATAGACATTAGCGGTATATTTATATCCCCTATCGGACCCTACGATGATTTATACCTTGTCGAGTCTATTCCCCTTCTTTCGAATGCCAGAAATAGGCCACCACACTCATACAACTATTGCGCGTATAATTGTAAAGAAAAATCGATGTATATAAATCATTCAATAATTCAAAACGCATTTAATGTCAACAAAGTAAAACTATGATTTAAAATATCACATCACAAGGTTCATCGTTCACCTAGTACATGAAAATTCTAGTCTAACATGGATAAAATAAAAGAACAATAAAAAGAACAAAGAGAAGACATCACCCAAAAACTAAGAATTAGGGTTGAAATCTTGAATCTTGAATAAAATCCCTTGTTCTCGCCCTCTTCCTTGCTCTTCAATGGTGTTTTTCTCTCTAAGAATGTGTAGCCCCTTTTTCTGGACGAGATTAGGGTTATAAAGGAGTCTTAGATGCATTACCATAAGTGTTTGATTCAAATAAGGAAACAATAAAAATTCGCGCCCAGAATGAACCATGCGACTGCATGGTATAAACCCATGCGACAGCATGGTTATACAAATTTTTTATTGTTCAACTCCTGCAGATGCTTGTGCGACTGCATGGACTTTCTACCATGCGACTGCATGGTAGAAATTATTTTTCTTTTGATTCACTTTGGTCCCCAAGTTTGTTTCATCCACCTTTTGGCCTTGATTTCTTTTCCTTCTTCTTCTAACATCCCATGGATCACAATATGTTATTTAGCTTAATTTCATGCTTGATTCGTCATTCGGGTCATCTTTTGAATAATTGCATTTTGATCCTCGGAGTTTCATATTCTTCCATTTTGGTCCTTTTTCGTTCATTTTCTCATACTTTTCATTTCATGCATCAATGTAATCCTACAAACACAAATTATATCGAATTAAGTCATATTTCAACATATACATCAACAATTTTTCATGTTTTGTGACCTAAATAAGTGTGTAAAACACACTTATCAACACACAAAAGAGAACCAGAAGAATGAGATTTACCAATTAATTAATTGACCAGTGTTAGATAATTAATTAATTGGGTTGCTTATTAATAGGCCCGAATTAATTAATTGGATTAATTAATTCATGGACCATATTTAATTAATTTGATTAATTAAATATTGGACCAGGTTAATTTTAATAGACAGGCCAGCCCGCTTGGACTTATATTAATTGGCTGGTACGTAGGGTTTGAAAACGGTAGAGATTATTCATTATTCTTGCTAGCACAAGAAAAGAAAACCCTAGCCGTCATTCTTGTTCTCTGTATGGATCACCATTGGAGGCTGGATAATTGGACAGTTTGGATTGCATATCGTGATCATTGGGGTTCAAGAATCAGCAAAGGAGTTTGCAGAATTCATCAAAGGTATTATTCTAAACACAGTTTCTATCTAAACACAAAGTAGATCCGTGGTGGGAATTGAAACTTGATTTATTTTCCGCTGTGCATGATAAGTAAATTCCCAACAGTGGTATCAGAGCCAACTCTGTGTTTGTTAGAAATTGTTTTGTATCATGTAATAATCAAAAGTTGCACTCGTCCCGACTGTTGCGGCTTCAGGGTTTAGCCGGCGCCGTCAGAAAGAAATTTCAAAAAAGTTTTTAGGGTTTCAGGAAATAGGTGTGAGATGGAGGCGGGGGCCTCTTGTGCAATTTCTGAAATTATAGGCCCCGCATGCAATTATGGTTCCTGGGTCAGTTTGCAGTTTATTAAAGGAGGGCTCATTTGCAATTTGCGAAATCGGAAGGCCCTGATTACAATTTTAAAATAAGGGTCAAATTGCAATTTTGAAAATGGTTTTGAATTTAAATTGGTTTTAAATTTGATTTTCAAAAGGGTTTGACCTAAATTCCAATTTTGACCCATTTAAAACTTTATTTAAAAATTGACGATTTTTATATTTTCGTTAAAATTGGATTTTAACTTAAATATTAAACTTTGACCCAAAATTGAATTTTATTTTATTTAGGAGTTTTATTCTAAATTAAAATGTTAATTCAATTTTAAATTAGAGTTTGACTTTAATTTAGTATTTAATCAAAATTTGATTTAAATTAAATTATCCACCCTAATATATTCTTGAAATTAGAGTTAGACTCTAATTTGACATTTAATTGAAATTTGATTTTAATTAAATTGTCTCACCCTAAATTTTTCTTGAAATTAGAGTTGGACTCTAATTTGACATTTAATTAAGATTTGATTTTAATTAAATAAGTTCGCCCTAATATATTGGAATTAGAGTTTGACTCTTATTTTGTATTTAATAAAATTTTGATTTTAATTAAATTCAATCCTATTAATTTGATTATAATTAGAGTTTGACTCTAATTTGACATTTAATTAAAATTTGATTTTAATTAAACTGTCTCGCCCCGAAAATTTTATTGGAATTACAGTTGAACTCTAATTTGTTATTTAATTAAAATTTGATTTTAATTCAATAATCGCGCCCTATAGTTGTAGAATTAGAGTTGGACTCTAATTTGATATTTAATTGAAATTTGATTTTAATCAAATAATCCCTCTAATTAAATTAATTAATTAATTTGATTAGTTAATTATTTAATTGTTCTGATCCATTTGTCTAAAGTTTAGACGACTTTTATTGCTAGAAATTTGAAACATGTTTGCATATAATATTAGATATTATAGAGGAAAGCATTTATATGATGAATGTTTTATTAGTGGATGATTAGATCTGATCGATGTAGAGAATATCTAAAAGGAAGAATTTTAGATTATCTAAAAGAGAATGAGATTCTCACGCATTGGATTTCTCCACATACATTACAACATAATGGTATATCTGAAATAAGGAATCATATACTATTAGATATAGTGCAATTAAGAACAAGCCATGCAAACATTCAAAAATCGTTTTGAGGTCATGCACTGATCGACACTTGCTACGCACTAAATCGTGTCCCATCTAAATCGATTGACAAAACTTCATACGAGTTATGGAAATGCCCAACTTATCTCATATGAAAGTTTGGGCTGTGACGCTTATGTGAAACGCACTGAATCGGATAAATATTAGATTAAATCCGATAAATACATATTTGTAGATATCCAAGAGACAATTGAATATCAATTCTATAATCTCGTTGAGAAGAAGATGTTCGTCTTAATACGTGTCATACTCCTAGAGAAAGTGTTTATTCTAGGAGAGACTGTGGGAGTAACATAAATTTTGAAGGAGTTCAAGAGTTCACGGATATAATTGATCGAATAGATGAACTTGGGTCTTATCCCACACCAGCTGAGGGACATACTCTTAATCAGGAAGTGGAGACTTCTGAGGACACGTTAGCTCCTTATAAATCTTGTAGGATCATTCGACTTTTTGGAATGTACGAATCCATGATTACTAATCAGGAATTACTAATCAAGGATAATGAACCTACTAATTACGCAGAAATAAAGTCAAGTATTGACTTAAAGAGATGGACTTGATGTATGTAACCAAGGTTTGACCTTGGTCAACTTTCCTAATGGATTAGAACTCATAGGTTGTAAATGAGTTTACAAGAAAATATCAATATGGATTGAAACAAGTCTCTTGGAACTGGAATCTTCGATTTGATGCGAAAGTCAAAATGTTTCAGTTTATCAAAAATGAAGACGAACTGTGCGTTTACAAGAAGATAATGGGAGCATTGTCGCATTCCTGATATTATATGTATGAGACATATTATAGGAAACGACGTCTCTATTGTTGAAATTATGATTGTCAAATAATTTCTCCGTGATAGATATGGGAGAAGCATGTTGATCTATAGAGATAGGTCTAAAAGATTACTTAACTCATCCCAATCTATATAAATAAAATCTTGAGAAGATTTTATATGGAGAATATGAAGGAGTTCATGGATACACTGATGCTAACTTCTAGTCAGATTAGAATGATAGCATATCTCAATCAGGATATTGATTTACTCTTAAACGGTGCATTGGAAAGGTTGCAAATCGAAAATAACCGTTGATTCCCACAATGAAATGACGTAATGAAAGAACGAATTCCCACAAGTTGTTAAATTGCAGATCCACTGACAAAGAGTTGTCGCAGCATAAATATGATCGTCATGTAAACTCTTGTGGTATAAGATACATAAGTGATTGGATCTAGTGCAAGTGGGAGTTTGTAAGTGTTATACCCTAGACCCAATCAACTTTGGACATAAATATTTTAAATATATATAATCGATGCATAAGTATGGCAATATCTATTATTTAATTGAATTAATATTCTAATAAATTAAATAATAGAATTCGTAGATTCAAGTCTTGGTGATTTGTTAATCATAAGGAGTTGTGATTGTGAGATACAAATTACATATGACTGAATCTTAAATTGTCTGTGGTCGAAGTAATAACGATATACAGATATCATTATTACGGATAGACCATCGTGTGACATTCTTATTTGTGAAGTAAGTAGTTGATCTCACAAGCTAAAGTGTGGTGACACTTGAATGAACACGTGGATGTTTTGTTATAGAACAAAATATTGGAGGCCAACTGGGAGATTCCACATGGATAACTATCTGAGTGTTAGTGGTTAATCTCTAACGTTCCGTAGTGGAATTGGTCCTTTGACTTGAGATCATCATAGTACCTTATATGAGGACAATCATACTTTGATGGTGTTGGATGTTGCTCTGCCAAGGGTCGTTAATACAGCATCGTTCGGGTATGTCAAGAATCATATGAAGGTTGTGAATGATCAATAGAGGATTCGTCACTCTTAAATAGTAAAAAATTATGGTCTACATTTTATCCAGTTAAGTTGATAATGAAATCTTTGGCTAATGTGAACTCATAAGTCGAAAAGCAGTTTTCGACTTACATTGACTTAATAGTGGGATAAAAGATATGATTGATAATTGAGATTGACACATATCCATATCTCATAATTGATCGGATCATATTGACGATAGTATTATAGTTTCACGACAAATGAACAAGTTTGGTTTTGCTACATCACATGACATTTTCCGTCATATGTATTGCCTTGATACATTGCTAGATGTCAATCTGGGACGACGAATGTGAATTAGTAAGAAATTAAAATGGGTATTTTAATTTTTCGATTTTGATTAGATCAAAATAATAATTCACATCGTTAGGCATCGTGATCGGGAGCCTAATGTGTCACACACAAAAGAGAACCAGAAGAATGAGATTTACCAATTAATTAATTGACAAGTGTTGGAAAATTAATTAATAGGGTTGCTTATTAATACGCCCGAATTAATTCATTGGATTAATTAATTCATGAACCAAATTTAATTATTTTGATTAATTAAATATTGGACCGGGTTAATTTTAAGAAACGGGCCAGCCCGCTTGGAGTTATATTAATAGACTGCTAGGGTTTGAAAACTGTAAAGATTATTCATTATTCTTGCTAGTACAAGAAAAGAAAACTTTAGCCGTCATTCTTGTTCTCTGTGTGGATCACCATTGGAGACTGGATAATTTGACAGCTTGGATTGCATATCGTGATCATTGGAGTCCAAGAATCAGTAAAGGAGTTTGCAGAATTCAACAAAGGTATTATTCTAAACACAATTTCTATTTAAACACAAAGCAGATCCGTGGTGGGAATTGAAACTTGATTTATTTTTCGCTGTGCATGATAAGTAAATTTCCAACAGATGTTCTACCCATAACTCATAGCCTGTGAATTACACTTATCTTGTTCATTCAAATATATAGATGAAGATGTTCCACCCATAGTTTGTGAATTACACTTATCTTGGCTATTAAAAGTAGTATTTGGAAGTGATTATTACCTGCTTCATACTTAATCATACTTGTTTATTGATTATTTTAGGAGAAAATCGATATTGGATGAGAATGGATGAGAAGAAATGATAATTTTTCAAAAATGAGTAAAGTTGGACATATTTTAGAAGTTGGGACCAAGGAATCAGGTTTGGAAGTTGAAAGACTTTAGTTACAATATATAAGGATTCAATCCGAACAAAAAATGAATCATGGACCAATTTAAACAAGTATAATTTTCAACCATTTGGAATATCCTAATTTTACTAAAATTATGGTTCTTCATCAACTTTGGAACTATTTTAGGTCTAAAATATGAATCTTTCATTCATAATTAAGGGAGGCTAGATATACAATGTTGAGGCAAAATTACAGGATCAAATACATCGAATTCTCGATATTTGCATCTTAATTTGGAGTTTGAAGATTGAAAAACACAATTGACTGAAGATATACTTGCTGTGAAGAGAAGATTGATCATCCATTATTGGAAATTGGGTGTCAAAGAACAATAATTGTTAGGACTCTTTTCCTTCATTTTATTAAATTTGGTGATTTTTAATGCTTTCAGTTTTTTTATTCTACAATTATGAGTGGATAAATAATTGGTTGTTATTATGAACGATATAAATTAGATTTAATATTTATTAAATTCAAAATGAACTACAATAATAGAAGGGGAAAATGTGATTTGACTAAAATGTTATTGCCTTGGTTAAAATTATCATTTTTCCAATTTCTGATGTCAACCTTAGGCTTAACTGACGGATTCCTTTAGATTTGACTTCACGTGTGAATTTTTGAAATGTTTGGTGCTGTCAATGGTAAAAATGAAATATATGGATCAAGTTTGAGATAAAATAAAAAAACTTGATACAGTCACTGCAATTCTCTCCATTAATAAAAGTATTTTCATTTGGAAGGGCCAAGACCCGATGATCTCTATACAGGTGGGCCGGGCCGACCTCTGCCCCTACAAACGTGGGAAAAAATAAAAAATGCAAGTTGTGTGTGTGTGTGTGTGTGAGAATTTCGAGGTGTGATGGGTACCTTCAAACTTGAGCCTTCTCATATGGCCATGGGTATTCGCCAAAACCTCCAAATTTCCACAACCAATTTCACTACACGCACAGTGAGAATCAGCTGCGGCCTAAGAAATGGGCCCAGAAAACCCATGTGGAGAACAAGAGTACTTTCCACAGAAGCAATTCAAGCAGTACAATCTCTAAAATTGGCACAAAAATCCCCATCCAGATTAGAGCAAGTTTTCATCAATAAACTCAATAGGCTTTTGAAGGCTGATTTACTAGATGTTTTGGCTGAGTTACAAAGGCAGAATGAATTGGATTTAGCCCTCAAGGTATTGTTTAAAATTTAAAGATTGCCTCTTTACAGTTTCTTTTTTTATTTTCATTTTTTGATTTTGGGTTATTTAATTCAACATAACAAAGTGATTTTTTAAGTTTTATGGTGTAATATCTGGCTTATAAGTAATTTATTTTCATTACTAAATAGTTATACAATTTCATCAAGTCCTCAATATTGTGATGGAAAAGGTATATAACACGCCAAATATATTTCTACGTTTACTAGTATTTGCTTTCTTGATTCATGATATTTTTATTTTTTTTTGAATTAGGGCTGTTTCTTTTCTCTAAAATATTGCCTAGTTTTGGGAATCAATATGTTTTAGAGAGATTTAATTAAAATAGCCTATGCTGGGTGGGAAAATTGATGTCCAATACACGTGGAAGATAGATAGATGGAGAGACGGATGGGGAGAATGCCAGAGACTTGTAAAAGAAGAAGAGGGGATATAAAGAGTAGCCGAAAGACAGATAAAGGGTGGTAGGGAGGGAGGGAGATGCTATTGGCAAGAATTTTGTTTGGTCTGATGGTAGTCTGCTCACATGACCATATTGGGTCGAGGGTTTGAACGCCTCCTTTTACATGCAATACATTTTGCTTGGACATTATTTGCATGGAAGTGTATAATGCGTATAATTTTAGCACTATATGGAAGGCTTGCAAACCACTTCTGATCCCATATGACCTCCCATTAATGCTCGACTCTATTTAAAATTCATGGCTGTCGAGCTTGGTATCAAGCATGTGTGTTAATAAATTTGTTTTTTGAAGCGAAATAGTCCCAGGCGTTATTATGTACTTGCATTTTTGTAGTATCATCCGTTGAAATTGATTGGAGTGTAATTATGAAATCCAAAAATTAGCTCACGCGACTTAGAAAACTCTTCTGGTTTGTATAATTTGGAGTTGGGAGTGATATCTCTTGAGATTATCCATTTGTGTCAAGATACTCTGAGGCTTGGTCATTCTTCAGTTTCGGAAGTGATGGTTTTTTGGACTTGGGGAAACCTAAAACACTGTGAAATTGTACTGAATAATTAGCTTGACCACAGTCTAATTCGACCACTTGTTTTTAAGTAGTTTGATAATCAGAACCTTGTTATGAGCTGAATATGCAGCTTTGTTTTTTCTTTACATTTTTAAATATAACTAGTTGTATGCCCGTACAATGTACGGGCTTTGATATTTTTAAGGTAATGTTAGTTTATCAAATATTAATGGAAAGCTAAATTGTTGTGAAAGTTCAGTAAGTTTTTATCTAACATAATAATTAGTAAAATTTCATAATGATAATATTCTAGTAAGATTCAAATGAAAAGTCTTTTGTAGTCTAAATTTTTTCCAATGAAGAAATTAATGGGGACAATATTAATCTTTCTAAGCTTGCTAACGTTTGACAATTCATATTCGTGTTCTATACCAAAATATTTATAGTACCCACTGAATAAGGAAGAAAGTTATTTTGAACACTAATCAAATAAATAGTGGATTGTCTCTGGAAAAAAAGCTTCACAAATGAACAATAAACGGTGGATTTCCCAACAAGCAATAAGAGATTCAAAGTCAAGGGGGCAGCACCCCCGACGGGAACGACTAGCCCGATCAGGTCGCGGGGGTTCGGGGGCAACTCCCCTTACACTGTAAAAAACAGAAAAAGGTCCGCGTAGTGCAGAGTGATGCTCCGCACTGTGCAGAGTAGTAATTCCGGAATTTTTTTTCTTTTTTTTTTTTTTTTTTTTTGGATTTGTTTTTTTAGCTGCAATGAAAAAAAAAATTCTTAAATCTAATTCATATCCTTTTCATAGGCAAGCTCATTGCCATAGAAAACAACTTAATAGAGATTTACCATTTATCGACCAATTACTATCATACGAAACTTAGTTGCAATCAGTAATGTCGGAAAATAGCAATTGTAACATCCATCAGAACATCCATTACAACAGTATGTTAAGTTATGGAACTATTGAGGCTCAAAGCAACTAACAGAAATTGAAGAAGGTTATTAGTGCATATAACTCTGTTCATAACTGAAAATAAGATTCTTATGAAAAATATTAACCTATTTAACCTATCTGCATATGTGAAAAACTATTAGAAATACATGAAACTGGCAAACAAATTCTATGGTTTAAACGAAATTTCTTTTCAACGTCTTCTGGGAATATAGAATACACATACCTCAAGATGTCTATTCGAAAACTTCCACACAAGTTCAAATCAGGGAAATGTAACTTATGTCGCATTTTTGTACTAGCTCTTACAACCCCCCAGAAGGCTTATGATCGATTTAAACTGAAATAGTTGTTGTAAGCTGAAACAGAGAAGGTGTGGAAGAAGTTGCAAACTGTAACGTATCTCTCAATTTTGTACAAATGATTACAACGCAGGATTTTTTTTTTCCTTGGTTGCAGTTTCAATTGCTTTTTTGAATTCAACAATGGAATTGTGTGAAAAAATCCTCGCAGTCGGTGGGTATTGGATGTAGCGAAGTTGGAATTGATGTTGTGGGCAAAATGTGTAAAAGAAATTGCCGTTTGTTTTTTGGCCTCCTTCAGGAGCAAAGTAGGGATGTAAAGTCAACAATTCTGGGTATAGGTACAGTAGACGGTGGCTTGCCCAAGAAGAAATCAGATATTCAGAGGCAGTATAGTAGAAAAAAGGATAGAAATTGGATAAACAAAAAGCTTCACAAATGAACAGTTAACAGTTCGTAGAAAAAAATGGTAGAAATGGGAAAAACAAAAAGCTTTACAAATGAACAGTAAATGGTGGATTCCCTCTTTTAAGATAGTAGGGATATACTCATTTTGCTAATTTTTTTGCTGATCTTCGCATTCAAGCAGTATTTTTTGGTCTTTAGTATTCAAGGTGCAATTTATAATTATGAAATCACGGTCGTATACTGATTTTTAATGTATTTGTTCTTTTGGTTTTTGTATCGTTTACATTATTTTATTGTAATAATTTTATTATTTAATCTAGAAGTTCAATTTATCTGATATGCGTCAGGATTCAGGTGTTTAACTTTGTGAGGAAGGAACCATGGTATGAAGCGGATCTGACTTTATTCAATGACATGTTAGTGATGTTGGGGAGGAATAAAATGATTGAGATTGCTGAACAACTTCTTGTAGAATTAAGAAATGAAAGCTTAGAACCCGACACTAGGACCTATACTGAGATGATCGGAGCCTATTTTAAAGTTGAAATGGTAAAGAAGGCAATGGATACATACAAGCTGATGAAGGCTTCAGGTTGTGCCCCAGATAAGTTAACCTTGACGATTTTGATAAGGAATCTTGAAAAGGCTGGTGAGGAGGCACTTGCAGCGGCATTGAAGAAGGAATGCACTGAATATGTTGAATATCCCGAGAAATTCCTTGAAGAAGTTGAAAGGACACATGTAAGTCGGGTGACCCTTGATGCACGATTTCTTTGTCAGGTTTATTTTATTCTCGTAGTCCTAACTTAACTATAAAACAGAAATGACATGATCTTTCTAACTCGTAAGTATGGATTGCTGTTAAAATTTACTGATCCTGCATCAGGATTTTGAATATGCTTGTTCATGATACTGAATAGCTATAGATTTCACAGTTTTGACATACTTAAATTCTCATTTTTGGTTTCAGATTCGAAGCAATGTATAACTGAAATCTTCTTTTATTTGACAAAAAAATGATCACCAGTCTAGTCGAATGCAACTTTGTCCTTCGTTTTGTTTGGCTAAAAAATGCTGAGATGCTTTTATTGCCTGAAGCATTGTTGGGAGCTATGGCACTTGCACATAAGCACAGATGGAAGTTTGAACTTTTAAATGATTCCCTGTTAGGCCTGGCCTTAGGGTAGGAAGAGATGTTCTAGCATTTCATGGTTTGGAGTCATTACAGAAGCCTGTTTTAATTAGAGACAGCCTTCTCACAATTACAAGTTGATAATCTCTGGTATCTAATAGAACTTCTGGGGAACATCGCCATGCCATCAAATGAGATGTTTTCAATACCCAATAATTGATACTTAAAATATTCCCTGATAGTATTCATTGTGAGAGGAAATCCCAAAGACATAAATGAACATGAATATAACAATTTCTTCCATGAAACATTAGGTTCTAAATATGTTTAGTTACTACTCACTTCAGGAGTCAAGTTAAATTCATGAAAGACATGCTTTTCTATCTCAATGAGGCACAACATTCTCTCGTTAACACATAAAAAGGCCGCGAAAAGCTCTTAAGTATTTAGTTGAAATTTAAGTATTTGTTTTAGAGCTAAATGGTTCAAGTCAAATTGCACATGCTTTATTTTGGTTGCTGGATCATGTAACTGGAATGATGAAAAAGGGTTTATGTAGTTGACCCCAAGTTTATTTGGCATAATGCTTAGTTGGATGTACAGAGGAACAAAAACATTCGTCAATTTATTGTACATGTAAATAATTAAAAAGCTTTCATAGTAAATAATTTTTGATCTGCCTTATCAATTGAGACGGTTGATTATAAATAGTTGCTCATTAGACTTGATAAATTCATTGACGGGTTTCTGATTCCTTCTGTGAAATTCTTTTCTACCTCTTTAATGTTGCAAATTTACTGCATGTTGCCAAAGAATGTGCCTATGTCATTTAACTACATAGAAGTATGTTTGTCCATCAGACCATGCATAAAGCTTGTAAGATCTTTTTCAATTCGAATTTCATTGATAATCTTCTGCTTCATTTAAAAGTACATTTACTATTATACGAGTTTATAGTTTTTTCCTTTTTTACAGCCGAAGAGAAGGTCGCTTAGACTTGTTTGACGATATCTAGCTCGTCTGCCATTGGATACAAGAGCTTTACTTTGGAGCCGAACCAATTTGTCCCCAAAAGCAGGCATCTACAAGGAAGAAACTTGATGATTTACGTATGTTAGTCCCGAATATTGAGCTCCAAACATCTCAACCTCGAGATATCTTGTAGATCAGATCGTTAGATGAATTAAACTATTTTCCTTTGTCAGTATATTTTAATGGAATTTGTCGTCTTGCAAGCTATTGGTATTGGTGTTTCACTACAATTATATGTTCCAAGGAATGCCTGAAATTTGTGGCAAATAGAATGTATCAGGGCTTTGAACTTAGTACATTAAGAACCCAAGTGTCTGGTGGGATATTCGGTTGACCTCTTATAAAATTTTGTATATATTATCATACATTTGGTAAGATATACTAGATACGTTGTATTTGGATAAGTTGACATCCTCTGTTTACTTCGAGCGATGCTACCAGGAGTTTGAGAGATTTTTTACTGGTGGGACACTTGGCAATTATTGATTGGTTGTTGACAGAAAGAAAAAAGAAAAAAGTACGCCGGTAAAAATCTGTTTACTTCTGTTAAGCTTGACGTACCATTAAATATTATTGCAATGAATGGCGTGCATAAGCTGTAAACTGCAAAATGAAGGCAGAACTTCGTACTATTAAATGTTATTGCAATAAATGGCATGCATAATTTAACCAAAAAATGGAACTCAAATATTATTGACAGCAGGTTTTTTTTCCCTTTCCTTTTTTTCTTCAGTAAGGTGTAAGGTAATAACCAAGAACACAGATAGTACAAACCATAATACAGAAAACTTAATTTCTTCACAGAAACAAAGGCAAGAAAACAAATTTCTGTGAGAACTTCAAAGAGGTAGCACAAAACAGACCCATTTTACAGAGTATTGTTACTTGCTCTTCAGCCAGAGAAGTGGCTCGGAGACTTATTGAACATCGTGTGCCACATGTAAGCCCGGGACAGCACCATTTCAAGATCCATTTCATTCCAGTTCCGAGTTGGAAGGTGCTGAAGAAACATGACCATATCCTGAAATTCAAGCTTCTGGAGCTTATCTGACCACTGGAAAATATAATTGACAAACTTCAGTTTTGACTATTTGACACTGATAATCTTACAAAAGATCAAATATTACCGAGTCATTATTCAACTGTTCTGAGTAACACTGTAAAGGGAAGAAAAATCTGACATAAAGTAGGTGTGGTTTTAAGCACTAGTTATAGAATGACCTATTGGAATTATGAAGTTCCGTAAAATATCATATGCCTGTTTAGCAAGTTGTATTATTCAATTTCATGTTATTTATCAGAATCGAATGAATATCAAAGATGCATATGAAATCTATATTACCGTTAAAAGAAAGCTGGCAAATATGTACATGAGGAAATCTGGCAATGCATCTCCTTCAGCAAGATATGTGTCCCACAAGCGGGCTACAAGATGAAAAGGAATCTACAGAGAATATAAATCCATTAGGTGTATCCTTTTTACTAGGAATACTATCAAGGTTGATGTCAGAACTCAAATGCAAAATATATACAAAAGCAGTAAGCCCATCAAATCACTGGTTTTCTTGACTTTATAAACTGGACTAACCCATACAAAGATGAGAACTTGAATAAAATAAAGAAATGATGCATGTATGGATACATACCTCACGTATAAGAAGGCAATTGAACCAGCGGAAAGCAAATTGAAGAAATTCAAGCCCCTGTTCCTCCATGTGGGTTGAAACAGGTTCTGGTGAATTCAGAAAAAAAAAAAAAAAAAAAAAGGAACTTGTCAATTGAGTAAAATCAACAATAATAACAGTGACAAAATTTACAGAAATGAATTATGTCAACCCAGTTATGTATTTTCCAGTTTTTCCTCCATTTCCTAACCACCGATTTTTTCCTATATCCAAGCAATGGAAAACATGTATACATGATAAAGGAAATATAGAGGCAATTAGTGACAAAAAAATGCTAGGAAAGAAACTAAAGAAACGAACTTAACCGAGTGCTTAAATCAACTAGTGGCATATCGATCAGATTTCCAGTGGTAAAGGGTTATAAAGAAATCACTTTTATTATGGGTGTGTTTGATGGATATTATTAAGGAAAGAATATATTTTAAATAGTGATATGATGGGAAATATGTGGTTAAAAAATAAGGAAAAATTGTTGATGTGATGGAAAATATTATTTTATTGAAGAATGTGTGGTTGAAAATTAGTTTTGAAAGAATGTGTGTCAAACAGGAGCTATATATAAAATATGTAAACTTTATTTTATAATGAGTAACTATGTGCTATTTACTTCTTGCACGTGCTTCTTGAGTTTAAACTTTAGAAGAAAAGGATAAATGGATTACAGTTTTGTTAAGCTTCTCTAAATGTAAGTTGCACACACATTTAAAAATTTATGATGAGCATTTGGCCAACCAAATAAACGCACTAAATAACAAAAATAAAGACAATTATATCCTGCTTTACACAGAAACTGACTTTTAATTCGCTAAGCCTCTGCTTGCTGAAATTATTTGTGTATGTGATACTAACTAGAAAGTCAGTAGCATGTAATGTGAGATGTACATGTCAAGGAATAAAACTTTGCTGTTTGGAGGGGGGCTATTAGTGAATAAAGGTCATGAAGATTAATACCATCAATCCTTCTAACCAACTCCTTTAGCTTAAACACAAGCCTCTGAATTCCTGGCTGAGCAAATGTGTAGTGGTCTTGCATACCATCAAGCAGCTTAGATAGACACCAATAACAGTCAGCTTCTACGTTAGATATTTTCTCAGGAGAAAGGTCAGCCATAGACCAAGTATCAATACTACCACTTAAGTATTCTGATAAGAAAACAACTAAGAAGGGTGTAGCAAGATCATTTATTCCTTGGACATAACCACTAGCAGGATGCCGAATTGCCCTGGAAAGGGGAAATATATAAGAAATGCAAGTAAGCTATCAACAGCATAAAGTTTACAAATGAAGTAGATATTGCACCATAGCTGAACAGACATGATAGTGTAGCCCTAAAGATTTCAGACATTGGGAAACTAAGGTATCATACAACATACATATTTGTATGTACTCCCTCCGTCCCATAAAGATAGTCCTACTTCTTTTTCCACACAAATTAAGAAAATTTAGTTAATATAGTTGAACTAATAAATTTTACTATTAGTTTTCCTAATATACCCCTACATTAATGTAATTAACATTCAAGGTAATTAAATTATGCGTGCCATATTCAAGGTAATTAACATTCCAAAGTCATCAAATACAAATACAAATGAGTAAATGTCATGGAAGATGAAATCTTTTTTTTTTTTTTTTTTGGTTTTCACAACAATTGAATAATGGAGTGTTTATATTTGTGATAACAAAGCATATTAAATAGGGGCATATTAGGAAACTAATATATTAACTACTAAGAAATAAGACTATAATTAGGGACAAACGAAAAAGGAAAACATGACTATCTTTATGGGACGTAGGGAGTATTTTTTCTACAATGTACATGGTAAGATCAAATGAAGAGGTCAATCTAAACTAACATGCAATGAGCAGATTAAGAAGGATTTCATCCATTGGAATTTAAATTTGGAAATGGACTTGATAGAGCAGAGAGAGAGAGAATCCATGCAGCTAACCCTATATTAGTGGTGGACAAGCCTTTGTACATTGATTGGTAATAAATTAATATAGTCTAGTTGCGGCAATAATGAATTGCATCCACTCAATACGTGCTAACACATGTATTTAAGTGTACACAAATGCATACTAATGCAAATTATAGCATGGTATCCACGATTTATGTGTAATAAATGATTATTTAACGAAAAGAAGAGCGTGCCTAGTGTCTCAAATTTTGGAATCTACACTGAAATGGATTTAGATTTTAAAGTTTAAAGTGGCCACATTTACCAAGCAAAATCTCAGTAAAAAGATAACAGTAAATGCAAAACTCAATATCATAATCGATTCTTGAGTTGGTAAAAAGAAAAATAACAGTAAATGTAAATTCAATATCATCAGCAATGTTTGAGTTGGTCAGAAAGAGACCAGTTAGATGGTCTTCAACAACTTGAAACCACAGATCAGAGCCATATCAATAAGCATGCCATTATCTTGCTACAGAATCAACAATAGTTTAAATTTATGAGAACCTCAAATGACTCTCTTTTGATATACCACTAAATCATAACAACAAATTGTCATCAATAGTCTCCACTTTTTTATTCCCAAAAGGTTTCCAGGAATACAAATTGTAGGAGGAAGCCAAAAGAACATACTTGGGAGGAAATGCTACAGAAAAAAAAAACACACACACACACACTCAGAGAGAGAGAGAGAGAGAGAGAGCAGTTTGTGGTTGAATTTAAGGGTTATTAATCAAGTTTTCATAAAAATTCAAAGACTCATTGCATTAGGCATTAGTATCAAGTAGGTTTCCAACTTAAGTTTTGTTATAATATACAGTAAACATAGTTTATTATGTGATCTCAATTTCGGTGATCAAACTCATTTAATCTAAAAAGAGACGAGAGATTTAATAAACCTACTTTAAAGACCAGTATAGTTATACCATATATAACAACTGTTGAAGCCTAAAGCTTCCTAGTATATCGTCTTCCAATGTTTATTTACCGTTTATGTTTTTATGGATAGTTTAGCCATTTTGACTCATTAGGTTGCAGCAATGAAGCTCTCCCTAAGTGGAATTTCCTACATCTCTTTTTATTTATCGTTCTTCCCCTCCCTTGTCTCTGAATCTGCACTAACTTGTCAGAAGTCGATTTTTCTCTGGTCGACAAGTATTAGGTACAAAAAAAATTCATTACAAAGCCATTATCACCAATGTCAGTTTCCATTGAATTTTCAAAGCTTCTCTGACAGTCATTAAATCACATTTCCTTCAACTCCAATTTCCAATTGGACACCCCCCTCTTTTCAGTTTTCCTTCTTCCCCTTCCTTGTTTCTGTATCAGAACTGATGCAGTTCCTCATCAAGGTCCAAAAGCTCTTTAATAATCAGAAATATTGATCAAATCACATTTGCTTTCACTCTAATCTCCACTTACCACCAAGTGTTTTGGTCCCTCATGAAATTGTCTCTTCTTACTTCGATTTTCTTATTCTCTCTTTCCAAGCCAAGAATAATTACTATAGCAAGCCAAGTTGTTCACTATATCAAATTCAACCTTCACAAAAGTTGCATTCTCACGTGTTGTATATCATACATTCTCAAAGTGTTGTATATCATCTCGAGAACAACCCAACATGCAAAGAAGTTTATCATTTCTCACAGTGAGAGGCTCATGAACCAATCTCTTTTCCATCAAAAGGAGCAACATAATTAAGGAAAAAATAAGGTGAGGAAAAGTATCTAACCAGGTGTAAAGTATTCGCTCCAACGACTTTTGAACTTCTACTTGTTGAAAGAAAGAGACATCGGGAACAGTTCTAGGACAATCAACAGCAATCTAACCAGCACAAGCGAAGCAATCATTATGTGGCTGCATAATACTGTGGAGTAGACACATGGGCAAAACAAACAGCTGGTTGGGGCATATCATACCTGACGGAGCATGCTGATCTCTTCATCTGTCCGCTCTATGTCAGGAATATCATAATACTGTGCAACACAATCGAGATACTCCAGGCGCTTTCTTTTCAGAACTCCCTCCCTTCTATCTGAATTAGAGGGTGCATATCCCTGTTGTCAGTTCAGTTTAAAACTCAAAATGCCAAAAAGAAAATCTTGTTTAAAACAAATCTAAAACTCAGCCCGATAAATACTGTAATCAAAATCTGAAACTTCAAGATAGAAATATCATGGAACCAATTTTCCAAACAACAGCTACTCAAGGAAAAAAAAAGAAAAAGAAAAAAGAATCAGAGCTCCTGAATATATGCAGCTTCAGAATTCAAAAGTTTCTAAGGATGGTAACATTTACACCAAACCTTGTTTTAGTAAAGCTCCTAGAAAGAGTTGACTAATCCTAATCAAAACTGCAAGCAAAAAGCCAATATATAAAGCTGCTATGCCTCTACCTCGTATATTGCTATTCTTAAAGCAGAGAATATTAAATGCTATAATAAATCATGATAATCCCCTGATACATCGTCAATACTGCTTTCATGGATTTGAACACAGGAATTCCATTAATTATTTTAATGATGCAATTTTCTCTTAAGAGGTGTTAGGTCAGTTAGGTTTTCACTCCCTTCATAAGCCATTTGTAGTATAAACTTACTTGTCAAGCAGAATGAAAATGATATTGAACATGCACACCGCACTTTGAATATAATTCGTTTTGTACTATGTTCAAACTAGGGAAGCACTGCCCCTATCAGTTCCTTTGTGCGGGATCCTCCAAATAGAAAGATGCAGTACAAGTTCAACAACAGATATTTGCATATAATAAATTCCATTACAAAAATCTTTCTAAAGTAAAAAACCCAAATTGGAAACCAGACGTACCAACAGAAGCCTCCATACAGTAGGACGCAAGTAAGGTGGGGACACCACTCCATGCTAATTCACGCAGTTTTTCTGCATGGTGATAGAATGAAAAAGAATAAAGGAAGCAAAAGTTGTAAGTTTCAAGGAGAAAATTAAACATAAAAAGAAAATTTCTCTTCTCTCTTTCTTGAGAAGTTGAAGATAAGTGAAATTTTTCACTGTCCCAACTTAAGACCGGAATCACTACAAGCAAATAGCTACAATTATCATCTAAAGACTATGGAACTTCCATAAACCTGAAAAGATACAAAAGGAAAAATGAATGTTCATAAATACATTTCAATACCTAAGACAACAGTAGTCCCAGATAATTCTTTTTGGAATTTCATTAGCCTTGCAGAATCTGTAGATCTAGCTCCCATTACTGTTTTCTGAACCTCATTGGACGTATTTTCAGCACTTTCCATTGATGGTTTTGTCTTGTTAGCAGATGAACTGGCATTTGCATTGCTTCTGGTTTGGATTACATCCTAATATAAATAAAAGTAAAATCCATTGTTAAGATTTAATAGTCATATCTATGTAACATATAGTTATGAATAGATAACGATAGAAAATTATCACTAGTTCTACCTCAGCAGATATATCAAGCTGTTCCCCATGTTCAATATCACTGTTCGAGAACCTTCTGTTGTTACTTGGAGATTGCAGAGCTGATTGATCCAGAGGATCTGACCTCCGTGTTATCAATACCTTACCAGGAAAACTTCGACCTTTGAGCAACCTGTACAGTTTATATTTAAAATAAATTCAGAATTTGGATGAAGAAAAAGAAAAAAAAAACTCTATTCAACTGAATTAATTTATCATGGCATCAGGAATATTACTGCTCAAGAAAAGACGAACACAAGCAGAATAATGGATTGTATTTCTTTTAGAATCTGGGATATTGCTGAACATTTGATGATGTTTGTGTTGAACCGTTGAAAATAAAACAATAAATCACTTGTAACAAAATTGTAATTAAAACAGCAAAACCAATACAAAAGCCTGGTTACTGAAAGTTTAGGCATTTCCACCAGAATTTTATTGAACTTCTGAAGGAAGTAAACAGTATCAATCACAGTCAATATCTGACGAAAAGGGGGTAGCCTGCAAAAAAAAAGTGCTCGCAATATTTATTATAATTCCCCGTTAAATTATAATTCATTTTTCTTTCTCTTCTTATCAACCACACATTCTTCAATAAAATAATGTTACACGTAAATTCAAAAACTTTTCCTTATTTTTTAACCACACGTCCTTAAAAAAAATTGTTATTCCTCTAGTTATAATGTGGAATAATGGGGCCAAACGGGCGCATAAGAATTTTATCGAACTATTGAAAGTAGGACTAAGCTGAACAGAGTAAATAACTTATTTCAGTGAATCTCAGTTGAAGAATAAAAAAAATCAAAAGATATTAAATAAATAGATCACATAATTAACTGTTCAGAACCCAAAAGAATTCATCGAAATTAAGCAATGTACACAATTTTAGTTGCATTATTGGAACGCACAAATCATTGTTCCATGATCCTGTAATTCGCCAGAAATGGAAAAAAGAAAACTTTACATGCATATACAATGTAAACAATGAAATCTACTGAAAATAGAAGCCTAATTATCAGCTAACAAACACCATAGCAATTGAATTAATTCCCAGATCAAAATTCATAAGAATTCTTAAATTAAATTCCATTTCGTTTTTCAGTATTATTTTGCAAATGGGTATCCAAATCTGAACCAAAATAGAAGAAACACTAGACCAACTGGGAAATGGTATTTCCTTCGATAACAAAATTCTGGGTTTTGCAAGAATTGGTAGTCAATCATTGTCGGATCTATGGGGTACAAATTAAACGCATACCCTTGAACATTTCTGAGGGTTTGATTGAATCTTGAATCCAGAGTAGAAGGTGAAGAAGCATCTTTGTTCCGATCGTCTTCTCTACTGTAATTGCTACTGCTGTTGCTTCTCATGGACATGGTTTATGGCACCAACCGTGCCTTTTTCTCTTACAATAACGAATTGAAAGGATAAATTTACAGTCAATCATTAAAAATTTAATTATGTTACGAACTGTTTGCATGAAATTAAAAAATCAAATTGGAAATGGGAAATTTTACCTTGCGAATAAGTGGGCCGGGTTACTATTCTGTGTGAGTGGGTTGTCTTACCTACTAAAATATGGGCCAAAGGCCAGAATAGTGTGCCATAATTATCCAGACGCTTTTTAGTCCCAATTTGACATTCATTTTTCAAAATTCATTTTTTATAAAATTTATATTTTTTTTAATAAAATAATTTTGTATATAAATTTAAAAAAATCCCCATTTTGAATCACACATTCTTTAAAAAAAAAAATCAATTTTAACAAAATGTATTTTTTTGGAAATGGAGCTCAAACAAGACATAAGCGTGGGAACTAGTGAACTAGTCGAGTCTAATATGTACTAACGGTTTTGAACTTCAAGACATTTTATACGTGAGAGATGACAGATTTCCGAACTTGTGTTTTCATTTTGACTAGAATGGTTGTCACAATCTTTACGAAAATTTAAGCAGATGCAACTCAAGCGATTTATGAGTCTTAGGTAAGAATTAAAAAAATATATATATATTGTAAAATTATTTTATGCGTAACTTTAAATTATTTTCTGAGAATTATATAATTGTCAAGTAATTTTTAAGGTAATATTTAATCTTTTCTAGAACTATATTTTAAAGATGGAAGTTCTATCGATGGATTATATTATTAAGAATTTTTTTTTTCAAATTATCACCAAAGAACAACTCTACTATTAATTTAAATTATTATTTTGTTACATATAAACTATTTGTTGAGAATAATTTTTTAAGGTATTATTTAATTTTTATTATTGTTTTATTTGAAGAAGGATGTTTATCGATAAATTAAATTAATAATTTTTTAAAAAAGTTATCACAAACAAACAACCCTGTTATTAATCTTAAATTATTATTTTATTAATATAGAGTATTTGTTGAGATTATTTGATTTTATTCGGAGACAAAAGTTTCTGCCGTTAAAAGTAAATTCAAGAAAATTAGTATATATATATGAGGGGGCCAAGACGTCAACAAATTCCAACTCTTCTTCATGCTTATG